>JANAVB010007399.1:52971521-53231179 GCA_029216955.1 Iris pallida
ACATAACACACACCTTCCAAAGGTATGATTCTGAAATACCAGAATTCTTCTCCATGTCCCGATCCCCTCTCCTTCAAGTCCCGTTTCTGATATTGCCTACATCCCAAAGCTCTTCTTCACCAACAAAAACCTAAGTCTAGCTCCCATGAGGACCTCGCTAATCCAAGGGTACCTAACGGAGCCGTCGACCTGGACTCCCATCTCCGACAGTCTCAGCCTCCTCCTCATCGACATGGCCTCCCTCTATGATGTCCTTGGCCTCCCAGATGAGACCTGAACTCTTTTTTATTGACGACCTAGTCCTCCCCATCGTTGACCCAAAGAAGTGGCTTCAAGATTTCATCCATTTGATAGTCATTTTTTCTCCTTCTTGAGAGTACACTTCAGTCAAGTGTTTATTGATTATCCTCAATGGAGAATAGGTTTGTGGCTGCCTTATGTGTCTAATCGCTCCTCGTTTGGTCTGTCGTTCTAGATATCTAATAATGAATTATCTTTTCTTATGGTGATGACAACTCTAATGTACTCTTTTTTAATTCAACTTTGTACAATGTTTTACGACTCTTCTTGAATGTACTATTTTGACTCTTTGTATCTTTTGCACAGAGCAATTGAATTTTGCTTCTAATTGATTTTGTGTTTCAACTTTTTAACAAACATAAAGTCAATAAATAATTAATACATACAAAACTTGCTATAGATTAATTATATAGTGTTTTATATTTTCCAATCAATAATAACATCACACCTATTGTATTGTCCCCTAGGCGCGTATGACGATGCTGGTTGTGACTGGTTGCACAATGTTGACTACACCAACATCTATCACGTTCATATTGGCGGCCGCTCGATAAACGATATTTGTAGTCCATTGTTCATTCCCACTTCAATAGGTTATTCCTTCCCTAGTCAGTACGCGCGACCACATGACAGACCATCCTCGAGCCTCTCACTTGTCCTCTAAGACTCGAGGTTGTGCAAAAGACCTTCCTTCCTTGTTCACTAATATTTATAGTAATTAAAGGGATATTCAACTTGTTAAATTTTTGTGACTTCAGAAACACATTTTTGACGCGATTTCATAATCATAATGCAATCACGTGTATTTGTAACCCTGTGTTTTGCTTCAAATCATTGATATTTTTATTTTAAAATCACACTCAAACTATGATTCCAAAATCCAGATCGAATAACCCCCCCCCCCCCCCCCCCACCCCCCCCCCCCCACACACCAACATGTTGCTAAATTCAGGGTCAGCCACTCAGTGTGTGAAGATCACTTATAATTATAAACCAGTTGGTTTTCATTTACAACTACTTTGAGAGCTTCTCTAACAATGAGATTGCATGGTCCCTGGAGGTATAATTTTCTCTTTCAATTCTCTATTAGTCCACTGCCATTCATCTTACCTACTATATTTAATGTTCTTGATGGCTATCAAGCACAGCCACTTACGATTTTGCAATTCTGGATATGGAGTCAAGTCTAATGTGTTTTATAGCTTGCATATGCTCTATTTCCGCTTTAATAAGATATTTTTCATATTTCAATTTTTTTCTTAATTTACTTCTCATATAGGTCTCTACGTGAACTCATTTTATTATTTCCCTATACAGTGAAGTTCCATTGTTGTAAACTTTGTGCAAGCCGGTCCTAAAATATTACGATGTAGGGTAACCAATTGAAGTTTCAAAGAAGAATATAATTTTTGTTAGTGTTGCAAAGGAGATGAACTTTAATAGAGCCGAGCGGAAAAGAGGATTCAAACTGTTGACCCCAAAAATTTGGGATAAAAGGCTTTGTTGTTATTGTAGGGAACCAACTGAAAGTTAATAACAACCAATAAAAGTTTATGAACTATATACCTCCAAAGATTCCTCTCCACCGATCTTGTATAATGCAAGTTGCATGTTAAACCTTTGAAGAAAGATGCCGAGCCTTCTCCCCTACCTTCTCCATAGTTTTACTTCAATTCCCTCGTCAAACCCACTCCCTTTTCCATTGTGCTTGGCCAACTACATGGATTTCGTCATTGTCCAAAACCTAGACATACTAAAAGAGACCCTTTTTTACTTCCCTCGAAAGCCTACAACCCCTTGTCCTTTAACCCTCACGCTTTTTTCTCATCCTCCACCCAACCAACATCACAAAACCCTAGTTTAGATTCGCCCAAAGCCTTTCCACTACCAAGTGCCCGCAGGTTTTAGTTAACTAAGACACTAAATCCCTTCAAACCGAAACACCACACAAGTTCCTCTTTCCTTCAATCCACATGAAACCATAACCCTCAAAACTTTGCAAATGTGGAAATCCTGGTCCACAGTAATTAAACCTTGACATCTTTCCTAATCCGGAGCACAAACATCCCATTTTCCCCCAAATCCCTAAATTATAAGCCCTAGGCTATCCTAATTCATAACTTTCCGCCAAATTGGGAGGCGGACAATGGTTGCAAGTTCGTCGTGAATCAATCCTGTTCCTCAATATCAGCAATCGATCTATGATCGATAGATTTTGTGGTCTAAATTGATTAAAAAAAACACTAACGTTTAGGTATTAATAAACACCAATAGATGGAATTAATAAAACACCTAATTTGGCGTGTCCTAGTGTATTTGAGAGTGTCCGACACGACACACACGGCCATTAACTTACGATGTGGTCCATGTGTCCGTGGGAGATGAAGAGGAAATCCTGGGAGACGGCCCGCTGGGGGCACCGGCCGATGTCGAACGCCAGCTTAAGAGTGGGAAAGATGACGCACGTCTCCTGCCCGCCGATCGACAGCCCCTCGATTGGATATCCTTCGACCTTCAGACCTCTTCGTTCCTTCTCTTTCTTCGTCGACGACGACGACGACGACTGCTGCTTGTTGCTCGTCTAGATTTCCCATCACTTCTTCGCCGAGCCAAATTTAGGCCTGTTTCAAAAAAAAAAAATTTTTTGGAATCGTCAGTTTGTTTGAAGCTTTGTGTGCCATTAGGGCATACGCTGAGGCTGACGATGGTCGACGGAGAAAATATGAAATTAATCAAAACTTAGGATCTGACCTCCGGGAGAGACTACTGCTGGGCTGGGGAGGGAAGCTCGTGGAGGCTACAGAGTTGCTGAGAAGAAAGAGGAGAGAGGGAGAGTTTTGGTATTTGGGGAAGAAAAGAGTTAATTGTAAGAGCAATCTCCAACCCTATTGTCTTGTTAAGTGTTGTGAGTCTTAGGTGGCTCCTATGTGGCACGAGTCACAAACAATGTCTTGTTTATGTGGCAAAATTATATCTCAAAAAACAATGAGATAGAAAAACTCTCTCCAATGCAAAAGTATTGAGAAGGCAATAAAAAGTATTTTTTTTCAACTTCCAAGACAACTTTTAAGACAACTACTCATCTTCTTTCTTTTTTCTAATATTTTTATTCATAATTGATGACATGGAAGAGAAGACATTGTCAAGTGCATTGTCTAGAACAAGACAATCAACTTCACAATGTCTTCTTTAATTTTTGCCACATAAGCTTCACAATTGACTTGACAATTGCATTGGAGAAGAACTTTTGAATAAAATTTTGTTATTCCTATGTGGCATTAACTTTTTTCCAAAGTCACAATAGGGTTGGTGATGCTCTAAGGAAAATGCCAACAGTACCGAGGGGGACTGCACGGCAGTCCGATAATCACATGGCAGCCTCTTATTGGACTGCCGTGAAGGGTTAAGGTTAAGAGCATCTCCAACCCTATTGTCTTGTTAAGTGTTGTGAGTCTTAGGTGGCTCCTATGTGGCATGAGCCACAAGACAATGTCTTGTTTATGTGGCAAAATTATATCTCAGAAGACAATGAGATAGAAAAACTCTCTCCAATGCAAAAGTATTGAGAAGACAATAAAAATATATTTTTTTCAACTTCCAAGACAACTTTTAAGACAACTACTCATCTTCTTTCTTTTTTCTAATATTTGTTATTATAATTGATGACATGGAAGAGAAAACATTATCAAGTGTATTGTCTAGAACAAGACAATCAACTTCACAATGTCTTCTTTAATTTTTGCCACATAAGCTTCACAATTGACTTGACAATTACATTGGAGAAGAACTTTTGAATAAAATTTTGTCATTCCTATGTGGCATTAACTTTTTTCCAAAGTCACATAGGGTTGGAGATGCTCTAATAGAGGCCGCCAAGTCAGTCTTGGAGTGACGTGCGGTCCCCTCCTCGATCCATAAAGCAGCATCGTTAGAGCATTTCCTACCCTATTACAAGTTTAGAAAAAATGGTTGTCACATAAGAATGACAAACTTTTATTTCAAAAATTATTCTTCAATGCAAATGTAGAATAAATTATGAAGTTGACATAGTAATGACATGGCAAGAACATTGTAAAGTTGGATATAGACAATATATTTCACAATGACTTTGTCTCCACATCATCAATTATGAATAGAATTTTTTAAAAAAAAAAGTGGAGGAGTTGTCTTGGAAGTTGGAAAAAATATTTTTTTTATTGTCTTCTCAATACTTTTGCATTAGAGAACATTTTTTTATCTCATTGTCTTATATGAATATCATCTTGCCACATAGGAAAGACATTGTCTTGTGCCTCATGCCACATAGTAATCACAACACAAAACAAGACAATAGGGTTGGAGATGCTCTTAGGTGATGTATGCTTAGACACATGAAAAATAGTTTTGATTTTTTTTTATCCATGTTTAGTAAGTCTAGTAGTGACAAATCGTGCATATAATTGGCTTGGGTGGGCGAATCCAGCCCACCCCCAAAAAAATATTTACTATTTTTTTCTTTTTTTTTTCTTATATGGGTTAGTCCACCTCTGGCCCACCTGAATCCGTTGTAGCTCACCCTAGCTTTAGTTTCTGAATTCGTCCCTAGAATCTATGATTGGAAATTGAAAGAGAATAGGAGGGCTTCGGTTTTCTACAAGTGTGAAAAAATAAACACGAGATCTTTTTTGGAAATATTTTTGCTTTCCTGTAAATGTTGTTTGGATGCATTAATTACATTTTTTTACGGTAAGACCTTCAATGATACCAACTGAATTTAGGTAAGAGTATCATCATGAAATTAATGAAAGAATATTAATGAAAAACTAAACAAATTACCTGAACCGGAATGAAAAAAAATTATTTTTGGGACTATATACTTTTAACATAACCAAACATAAGTACCATAATTCTTTGGAAGTGTGAGTTTTCCATACCTTAGCCGTATTATATTTAGTGTCGTAACCTGAATAAAATAAATTAGACAAAGAAATAGGATCAACTTTTTCTTGGGTGGTGACCCAGCAGGGTCAACATTGATTAGGCCCCACGACAGAATACCTACTCTCCCATGCCATTAATAGTCGATCCTCCGAGTTGTTTTGCATCTTCGTCTCCAGCTTTTCAATTGTCACGTCGACGCTAGCTACTGTCGACATCAATAACACGGCCATGACCGAAGTCCTTGACAATCAGCCTCATCGTAAATCTCGGTTGCATGTCCCCAACTTTCATCTTCCATTGGAACGTGCTACCGTTCCTTCGAGTTTATTCACCCTTGGTTGGCACAACCAAGCAAACGGTGTGGTTATCCTGAGATTCGAACTCCTGAACCTGTCCACCTTCATATTTGAAACTGAAGCTCTCCCGTACACATGTATCATCGAGCAGAACATCATGTACTATGCACGTTGTCGATGACCCACAACTCCCCTGAAATGTGTGAATGGTGATGTGCCCGCCTCTAATTGAGTTTGTTGCGAACCTTGATCTCTCTCTACTTTCGAAATACTGAAACCAATGTCGCTCCGTGAAGCTTTGACTATAACGACCCAGTCCCGAAATATTTAGGACTAAGTACGTAGTCATGTCAGCTTATACATACGAAACATACTCCAATATATGGAAACTTCGTATGTACACATAAGTTGTAAAATGCAGTAACCATGAAACTATTCTCATCCACAAATAAATATATATAAGATCAATTCATAAATGTCATTGTACAAAATGTTGGGCGGAGACAAATCCACTACCAACTAAAAAGAGAGAGAGATAGGAATGAAAAAAATTGTTGAATGATGCGAAGACGATCTCAGTACAATCATCCTCGAAGAAAGAGTATGTCATGGCCTTGGCTAGAGCACCTGCGAAACATCACAAAAGCACACACCTGGAGAGATTACCAGGTCCTCAGAGGGACGTAACAAGATACAGGAAGAACATGCCATTTATAACTGCAAATGTAAACACTATAAACTACAACACAACTGGGTCCCTAACCGTCTAAGTGATATGCACTTTGAGGACAACGTTCTACGCAGGGGCTGTAGGATCAGCAGAGTAAATAAAGAGTGACAGTAAGTAGCGCTCATCCGAGTCACTATCAGCCATGGGCAGTAAGTAGCGCTCATCTGAGTCGCTATCGGCCCCGGGGCAGTAAATAGCGCTCATCCGAGTCGCTATCGGCCCAAAATATGTAAATGTAAATGTAGCCCCTACGCTAATAGATGTCCTCTTCCCCCAATGATACTATACATGCATCGTAATCACGACACACCAATACGTGTCACTTCCATAACATTGTTTCATACCTAATAACTGTCAAGTCTTCTAACATGCATCTATTGACAGTTATTCCTACGCATGCGCACGGGGAATCAGCCAACACGCAAGTGACCTCTACATGTTACTTACAACTCACACACAACCCGTGTACAATCGTGACAAGTTAATGAGATGTATTACATTGACGGTAGTCTCTTAACTTTAGGTCCACATGTAAGAAGGAAAATAAATAACTGAAAATAAAAGTGCAAAAAATATACAATAACAGAATAATAAGATGCAACTAAATGTAAGCAGTAAATATGGCAAGGTATCTTGCCTGATGTCTGAGTGAGGTAAGATGATGTCCTGGCGACGAATCAACAACAGCGCACAAAGAGGAAGGTGTAGGAACAACTTCGGATACAGAAAATAGTCTATTATCTAATTATAATTAATACTGCACCTATTACATTTATTTAATAAATTTTAAAGTTAGGATATGGTATAGGTTTTCGTATCATCTTTCCGAAAAACTAAACGGATCGCATTTTCGTTTCCGGAATCTCCCGAAATCGCAAAAATATCGAAACACGTTTATTTTTTGGACACTAGATACTCAAACAGTTTTGCAAAAATTTACAGAACGAATTTTGTCTACTAAATATGTTTTTGGAAACCTTACCTTGATACGCTTCTTTTAAAAAAATTGGAGGTGAAACGGAGTTCGGAGCTAGGAGATATCGTCGTTCCAAGTTGCTCTTGCTGCTAAAAAGCGGGGATGAATTCTAATGACGAATTTTAGAGTTTTTATTGGACTAAAAATAATTTCGAATTATGGTGTATAGAAGGGGGATGTATTGGATTTATATAGGTATTTATTTCAATTTATCTCCTAAATTAGATAGGATTTGATTTAAATTGATAGAAGTTACTTTGTTATGATATAATATTGATAGGGATGCTCTCCTATTAGACTTAGGATTATGATTAACTTAAATATAGTTCATATTTATCTAAATTATCTATAACTTTATTTAAAATTACTATAGATAATAAATAGAGTTAATATTTATTTAAACAACCTTCATCTAATCTCATTTATACTAGCTGAAATATTTAATACTAATTTGACATTTATTCTATATTATGTAAATACTGTACAATATAAGTAACATGTAAAAATATAAAGTTATGAAATAAATCCTAAAGTTTTGAGAAAAATTGTATAATATAGTTTAGATCCTTAATGTACTAGAAAAAATAGCTTTATATTTTTATACTAAATTCACTAATGAGCACTATACTAAATATATGTAAAATAATACAAATTTATAATAAGTTTAATATATTATTTAAAAATCCAAAAATTCTACAAATATTTATTTTGAAAAATCAGGGGTTTACCAAAGTCTTATCTAGATAAGGACTAAGAATTTTTAATTCTCCTTGAATTTTCCACTATTTAATTCAAATTGATTTAAAAGTAACTCAATCAAATATAATCCAATGTAGATAGATTTTACCTCTAATTTAAACTGTATTTAAATAACTTAATATATTTTTTCCAACTTAAATCACCATAATTATAAATTAATATTAAATCAACCCATATTTGATATACTTTTTTCGAAATAATATTAATGATAATAATTAATTTCGAAAATACAAATATATATACACTCGCATGCAAAAATACTTACATAAAACACAGTTTTTCTAAATTACTAGTTTACTTGTACCATAAAATAAAATGGCCTTTTTAAAATAAAAAAAGTTTGGCCATCATCGGCGCGACGCATTTACAACTTCAAGCAATAAATATTTATCGTCTATTATTTTAAAATATTTTCTACATCTATATAATTAAAAGTCTCACCCCAATAACTGCCCAGGTTTGCTTCTGATAGCAAACACCGCACCCTCTCCATTAGTGTCATGTTCATGGCGCCCGCTACACCATTGAGCTGAGTGTCTTGGGCGGAGTCTTCTGGTGTCGTATCCCCTGCTCTCTGCAATAAGCATCAAAGGGACCGATGTATTCGCCGCCGTTGTCGGACCGAACACACAATAACTTCTTGCCCGTCTCTCTTTCAACAGAGGCCTGAAACTCTTTGAAAGTAGGCAGCCCCTGATCCTTAGTCTTAGGCATAGACCCAACCTTTCTTGAACAGTCAATAAAGTTACAAAGTAAGAAGCACCACCAATAGATTTTACATTCATAGGACCGCAGACATCCGAGTGAATCAACTCGAGCAACGCCGGCTTCCTTGAACTTGGATGACTTTGGAAAGACACCCTATTTTGTTTCCCAGCTAAACAGTGTGTGCACTTCTCCAACTTTGTAGCTTGAGCCCTGGAATCACCTTCCTGTTCACCAAGTAGCTCATCCCTTCTCGCTAATATGGTCGAGCCGTCTGTGCCACAACTCGGTAGACGCATCACTCTGCGTTTACCTCATGTGCGCTCTCCCCCTATAGTAGAGACCGGACTTCTTGCTTCCTCTGGCAATCACCATCGAACCTCTGAAAGCTTCCACTGACTATTCCCGAAGAGACTGAAGAATCCCTTGTCATCCAACCTTCCAACCGACACCAGGTTAAAACGGATATCAGGGACATGACGAATATCTTTGAGAACAAGAACTGCACCCGTCTTCGTTCTCAAATGCACATCTCCAACGGCAACCGCCTTCGACACATCTCTATTGTCCATCTTTAACACTCTACATCGTCTGTTGTGTAAGTGGCAAATAGTGCCCTATTGTGAGATACATGCGCTGAAGCCCCTGAGTCCACCAGCCAAGAATTGTCATTGCAGGCGAGGTTTGTAATGACCTCATCACCTATGACGATCATATTGCCTCCATGTATCGAGGCGCTGTATGTTCTCATCTTGCTTTTCCTTGTCGCCCTTCTTCTCTCTCTTCCAAGCGAAATAGTTCCGCTTGATGTGGCCCTTCTTGCCACAGTGGTAACACTTTGAGTCCTCGCTTGGACTTTCCCCTGCTCTTGTCTCTGCCACCACCTGGACCCTTGCTTTTGCCCCTTCCGCGACTCTCTGAAATCAATGCCTCTGAGTGGTGGATGTGGATGAAGTGCCCTGAGAACGCCTCCGCATCTCTTCATTCAGCAACCCGCTCTTGGCAAACTCTAGATTGACCACGCCCTCTGGAGCAGAAGCGATCATATATACTCATACGGTCTCCCATGAGTCTGGCAATGTACACACAGCCATAGTCCCTGAACCTCGTCATCGAATTTGACTTCCATTGAAGATAGCTGGTCAACCACGTCCTGGAAATTACTCAAGTGATCTGTAATAGACCCCCATCTTTGTACCACAATCCATCATCGTCCGATCAGGAACAACTTGTTTACCCCGGCTCTTCGTGTACAAATTCTAGCTTATCCCATAATGTTTTTGCGTGCTCAATATTGGCAACATGGTTGTACACGTTCTCGTCAACGAATTGCCTAATATATCCGTACACCTGTATATACTCAAATTTCCAGTCCTCCTCAGATTTATCACTGGGCTTCTCGGATGCAAATACGGGCAGATGCAGCTTCTTGACAAATAGGAAATCTTTCATCTTGCTTCGCCAATAATGATAGTTGGTGCCGTTCAGTTCACCATTCGTACCGGCTTCGCGTCCATCTCTCCTCTCTCTAGTTTATTGTCAACTCCTGACCCCTTCTGAATTCCAAACCTGGCTCTGATACTACTTTGTTGGGAAGAAACACGGAAACCTTTTTCCAACTAGAGAGTACCTGTGAGAGAACCGAGCAAAACAACGCACGAACCAAAACACCAAAACAACCACGCAACACAAATAATTTTGACATAGAAAACCGTTGCAGGAAAAACCACGGACGATCGGAGTCCAACCCGGAGAAGCCTTCACTAATGAAATAAAGGAGTACACCCTTTACAAACTTCTTCCGATCCAAATCGGATCCCCACAACACTTAGAAGCAAGAATAATGATTACAAGGCTAGCTACGAAAACAAGACGACGATAGATATTATCCGAACATGATCTTCCTTCGAAAACGGCCTTCAATCCTCCTTCTTCTCTCCCAAAGTTGTAATGGCACTCTTGCCTCTTTTCTCTCTCTTGTTCTTCAATGTTGTGTTGTAATTAGGGTTAGGAATAACCTGTATAAACCCCCTAATCCGCAGCAAAACCTGGACCGTAAGATACGATCCAATGGTGATTAAACACCCTGAAAAACGCTTCAGCCCTGACGACACAGAGTTCGGCCAGAACTCTGTATTTGGCAACCAGAACAGTTCTGGAACCAAAAGGCAGAGTTCGGGCCCGAACTCTGCCTCCCCTGTTCCAGCAGCTCCTCCCGACTGCTCCCGAGCTTCTTCGTCTCCTTCGACTGGCCTCGTCACCTCCCCGAGCTTCTCTGACACACAGACGGCGCTCGTCGCACTCCGGGTCTTCTCCACATAGGTTGGGAACCCCACCCACTCCAACTCATTCTCATATTATATTTATATATATATATTATATATATATATATATATATATATATATATATATTTGGAACCAGGTAAATTTTTTCTGGAACCGCTCCCACTGGGATTCGAACTCCTGACCACTCGGGCCGCATGTATCTCTCTTAACCACTAGGCTAGAGGTCATTTGCATATATATAATATATATATATATATATATATATATATATATATATATATATATATATACAACACACACACACACACACTTGGTTTTTTAATGTAATTATCTTTGTATAGGTAAAACTTTCGGCAGTAATGAAGCGTTTGGGCAACTTTCTGAGGCAAATTATGTGGTTATTGGATCAACTATAGTGATGCTCTATATCATGAAAGAAAGACTTCTAGCTCGAGCAGACAAGGTAAGTAAATGTAATTTCTGTTATAATTTGGCGAATGGATTGTATTTTTCATCATTCGTATATAATTAATTTTTTGCAAAAATGTATTTTAGCCACCACAATGGCTGAGAAGATCGGGCATGTTCCTTGCGTTGTTGTGAAACTGATCCGGGATCGATCCTTGATCAAAAGTATCAGGCTCGCATGCATGGGACATCCAATCCAAGGATGGATCACGCCTCATCATCAGTGGACTAGAATGATGGCTAATTTGATGATGAGAAATACAAGTTGAGATCAAAGAAAGCAAAGGTAGCTAGAAGCAAGCCGACAACTAGTGTGGTGGTTCGATAGCGATAACGGAGCATTATATATATATATTATATATATATATATATATATATATATATATATATATATATATATATATATATATATATTTATATTTTATTTTTTTATTTAATATATATATATTATATATATATATATATCTATATAATATATATAAATAAAAATAAATATATATATATATTAATATATATATATATATATTATATTTTATTTTTTTATTTTATATATATATATATATATATATATATATTTTATTTTTTTATTTATATATATTATATATATATATATATATATAAAATAAAAAATAAAATATATATATAATATATATTTATATATTATATATATATATATATATATAATATATATATATATATATATATATATATATATATATATATATATTCAATTGGAGCAGATACACCCAACCATTCGTTGCGCGTCGTTGGCACGCATCGTCTCCACCGCCAGCAGTTCAGCTTACACAAGATGCCATTGAATAGATAGTCATGTAGCTTTGGACGAATGCTCCTCCTCCCTACTATAGTCCTAGTCTGGTCATATATTTATGAGATTGTGTATCGATCCTGGTTGGGTCTTTTCTTTCATGTAGTATATCAGATTTTGTTGTATCAAACTTTGTTTATCGGTTTTTTTAGAATTTTATGCCATTATGAGTATGACATGTATGATTTAGTTTGGTGAATCATTGCTTATTATTCAGTTTGTATATGTGATTATTTTCAGTTTGGTGATTCAGTATGGAGATTATGTGTTGTAGTTTCTATTATGCAATATTGAATACGTTGCCAATTTTTTTCCATATTTTTTCATTTAGAGGCGTCATTAGCGACGTTTAGCGATGCAAATGTGCGTCACTATAGGGTATTAGACATCGTTAATGTATCAGACGTCGCTAAACATCACGAAAGATGTTGTTAACTAAATTATTTTCGACGTTTAGTGATGCCATAACTAAAAAAACAACCCCCATCACTAAACATCGCTAATTTGGATGATATGGCAAAGTTTGCCATGTCATTATGATGAGTCATACTACTTGTCACTAATTTGGACGCATGTGAATCCCTAAGTCGTCGTTGATTTAGCGACGCAATTGAGTTGCTAGTCGTCACTGATTGGCAACGTATGACATAGTCGCTAGTCATCATTGATTTGGCGATGTTTAATAACGTCCACCTCGATGCCGCTACATCGACGTATAACGATATATTTTTATTTAGCAACTAGCAGTTACACGACTTTTTAATTTCGTCGCTGATTACATTGCTAAATATATTTAATGACATTTTGGATTTAGCGACAAATATTGAGTCACTAATTTTTCTTATTTTGGTAGTAAAAAGCCTTCGAGCATTGAGATCCAACACGATTTTCACGTCATTGAAAGATTGATTGATATCCACTCATTACAAGTCAATTATTTTATTTCTAAATTTATGTTATCATTTGCAACAATAATAATTTTTTATTGTTCACAAATTTATTATGCTCCGCAATAATTTATAATCATAAGTCCTTAAACTATAATTTAGATATTCCTATTCTTTTCTCACAGTTGCTTATGTTATTAATTTATCTTCTAGTGCTCCTTTGCAGGATGATGTGCCTGACAAAGTATGGTACGGCAAAGAGCCGTCATACAATCACCTGCGAGTGTTTGGCTGTAAGGCCTTCGTGCATGTATCGAAGGATGAGAGGACCAACTTGAGCCGAAGACGGGCGATGCGTCTTTATCGGCTACGGTCGGGATGAGTTTGGCTATAGACTCTACGACCCGGTTGAAAAAAAGCTCTATAGAAGCAGGGATGTGGTATTCGTCGAGGATCAGACCATGACCAACACTCAGGATTCCGAAACGCCTTCTGAGGCTGAGGAATTACCTGAGTTAGAGTCATTTCGCTTCGAGCAGTTTTCAGAGGACATCACAGAGGATCCAATTATGGGGAAACCATACATGGAGTTGCTCCCAACCTTGATCATCAGCCTGCTATGGTGGTCAGGGTGTCCCTCAGGAGGATGAGCATGCCGGGAGGCAGTTCCTGAAGAGGAGGAGGCTGTTGGTATACAACCAGCACCACTGGCTCCACTAAGAAGGAGCGACAGAGAGCGTCGGCCATCTACGAGATACTCACCGGTGAGTATGTGCTATTGACTGACGGGGAGAGCCCGAAAGTTTTACAGAGGCTATGAAAGACGAACACATACAGGAGTAGCTGGAGGCTATGCAGGAGGAGATGAGTTTCTTACACGCCGATTCCACTTATGAGCTGGTACGGTTGCCAAAGGGCAAGAAGGCTTTGAAGAATCGATAGGTGTTTAGAGTGAAGCAGACCGATGATGCTAATCGCCCTCGATACAAAGTGAGGCTGGTAGTTAAAGGCTACGGTCAGCGGAAAGGCGTGGATTATGATGAGGTCTTTTCGCCTGTCGTCAACCATTCGTCTATTCGGGTGGTGCTAGCGTTGGCAGCCAGTCTCGACTTGGAGGTCGAGCAGATGGATGTGAAGACGGTATTCCTCCACGGTGATATTGAGGAGGAGTTATACATGGAGCAGCCAGAGAGATTCTGTGAGAAGGGCAAGTAACATTTGGTCTGCCGGTTGAGAAAGAGCTATATGGTCTGAAGCAGGCTCCGAGGCAGTGGTACAGGAAGTTCGAATCGTTTATGGGGAGCATGGTTATGCACAGACGACGTCGGATCACTGTATTGTGAAGTATTTTGCCGAGGATGATTTCATCAATTTATTGCTCTATGTTGATGATATGCTATTAGTGGGTCAGAATGCCACTAGGATAGCGGAGTTGAGCGCCAACTGGGCACGACCTTCTCTATAAAAGATTTGGGCCAACGAAGACTATTATTGGGATGGAGATCAGCCGAGAGAGTCTAAGCTACTACATTTATCCCAAAGAAGTACATTCATCGGGTACTTCAACGTTTCGGTAAGGACGGGTTGAAGAAAGTAAGTTGCCCTCTTGAGGCTCACTTTAAGTTCACTAAGGAGCAGTGTCCATCTACCGAGGACGAAAAGGAAGATATGGAGCGGGTTCCATATGCTTCAGCTGTGGGAGCCTTATGTATGCTATGGTGTGTACGAGGCCAGACATCGCTCATGCAGTTGGCACAGTTAACATGTATCTTTTAAATCCTGGAAGGGTACATTGGAGTGCGGTCAAGTGGATTCTACGATATCTTCAGGGCACTGCCGATTGGAGACTTTCTTTTGGTGGTGACGAGCCAAGCTGGTTGGGTATATTAATCCTGATATGGCTGGAGATGTAGACACGAGACGATCACTTCAGGCTATGTGATGATGTTTGCGAGGAGCGGTATCGTGGCAGTCGCAGTTGTAGAAGTGTGTTGCCTTGTCGACGACGGAGGCGGAATATTGCGGCGACGGAGGCTTGCAAGGAGCTGCTGTGGATGAAGAAGCTGTTGCAAGAAATAGGGCTGAAAAGAGTAGTATACTTTGCTTTGCGACAGTCAGAGTGTTATTCACCTTGTGAAGAACCAGACATTTCATAGTCGGTCCAAGCACATCGAACTCGGTATCATTGGATACGGGATTGGTTGAGAAGAAAGACGCACGCTTGAGAAGGTTCATACTGATGACAATGGAGCGGACATGCTCACGAAGGTTCTACCAAGGAGAAGTTTGAGTACTGCAGGCAGATCGTCGGAATGACGACCTCCTCCACCTAGTGTGAAGGAAAGATTTATTGGAGTGGGTGGGGTTCCCAACCTATGTGAGAAACCCCGGAGTGCGACGAGTGCCGTCTGTGTGTCAGAGAAGCTCGGGAGGTTCGAGCCCAATCGGAGGAGACGAAGAAGCTCGAGAGCTCGGGAGACCTGCTGGAACATGAAGGCAGAGTTCGGGCCGAACTCTGCCCCCACACAAAGTTCTGGCCGAACTCTGCCTTTTGGTTCCAGAACTGTTTTGGTGCCAAACACAGAGTTCTGGCCGAACTCTGTATTGTTGGGGCTGAAGCATTTTCAGGGTATTTAATCATCATTGGATCGTATCCTACGGTCCAGGTTTTGCTGCGGATTAGAAGATTTATACATGGTTTTCCTAACCCTAATTACAACACAACATTGAAGAACAAGAGGAGAAAAGAGGCAAGAGTGCCATTGCAACTTTGGAAGAGAAGAAGGAGGATTGAAGGCCGTTTTCGAAGAAAGATCGTGTTTGGGTGATATCTACTCGTCGTCTTTGTTCTTCGTACCTTGTAATCATTATCTTGCTTCTAAGTGTTGTGGGGATCCGATTTGGATCGGAAGAGTTTGTAGAGGGTTTACTCCTTTATTTCATTAGTGAAGCTTCTCCGGGTTGGACTCCGATCGTCCCGTGGTTTTTCCGCAAGGGTTTACCACGTCAAAAATTCTCTGTGTCTGCGTGGTTGTTTTGGTGTTTTGGTTCGTGCCTTGTTTTGCTCGGTTCTCTCGCAGGTACTCTCTAGTTTGGGAAAGGTTTCCGCGTTTCTTTCCCAACAAATGAAAGCAAATGTAAGCTAGTAATTAACTTACTTTGTATCGTTGGGCTAGATCTCCATCTTCCCTTCGTCACGAGACATGCAAAGAGGATTATCTTCATCCAACGGCTCGATCTTATCATCTTCTCCTAGCTGACGTAGATTGTTGGCTCCTCGACCCTCCTTGGTAGCGGGAGAAAACTAGAAGATGGACTAGTATACGGTCTGGAACTGCTAATCCCAGGAGTAGTGCCAGGTCAGGATGACATAGTAGTAGTGATAGGTCGGTATACTGGAGTGCTCGGAGATGAGGGTCCCGACCCATCACCTTATACTGAAAGAACTCTATATTAGGTTTTGTCACGACCCGCTCTCAAATAATCGGGTACGAACACGTGAGTATATCCAGCCTACGCTACAACATCGACGGTAGTACGTTATCTATACCTCAATATATCTTATTGGTTATAATATGTCAACTATAGGCATCCATAGATCTATTTATCAACTAACTATATCGAGATCTATAAAGAGATCAACTGAAATCATGCAAATAAAAGTTATTTATTTCAGACCATCAGTAGGAAGGTAAGATAATTAACGAACATCGACCCAATCACGAGCTCCATATGAGAGCACCTAAAATGTCAACGTATCCAATCATGATTTGAGCAAAGTAAACTTACAGATAAAGGTTACACAATACATATAACAATACCAAAATAAGTAAATTAGTGACGGACGATTAGCGACGGATATATCAGTCGGCGTTAGCGACGGCTTCGTGGCCACTCGTCGACGGATTACCGACCACACGCCTTTATATTTTTTATTTTAATTTTAGGGGGGAGGTCGCCACCATCGCTAGGTGTCGGAGATATAGCGACGGATCAATAGTCGTCGCTACGTAGTCGATTATTTGGCAAAATTATGTCGAGAATTGGCGAAACATTTCTTCGACTACTTAGCGACGGATATTCATCGGCAAGTATCAAATATAGCGACTACCGGGCGACGGGCTATAAGCCTCGCTAGTCCGTCGCTAATATACGTTCCAGACTTTAAATAAACGGCGGAAGAAACTTTTTGCCTTCCCCCCAATTCACTCTCTCTCTCTCCTCTCTCTCTCTCTCTCCTCTCCTCTCTCTCTCTCTCCTCTCTCTCTCGCGCTTCGTGATCGGCATCGGCGTCCTCTCTCTCTCTCTCTAAGGTAATCCCCTCTCTCTCTCTATCTCTCGATCTCTCTCTCTCTCTCTCTCTCGCGGTGTCGACGTAGGGGCACGGGGACGGGCTTGGGGACATTCGGGGCGCTGGCTTGGGTGGTGGCGTCGGGCTGGGCGGCTTGGGGCGGGGGCGTCGGGGCTGGCGGCTGCTTGGGGCGGGGTGTCGGGGGCTGGGCGCGGCTTGGGGCGGGCGTCGGGGCTGGGCGGCGGGCTTGGGCGGGGCATCGGGGCTGGGCGGCGGGCTTGGGGTGGGGCGTCGGGGCTGGGCGCGGACTGGGTGGGGCGCGGGGCGGGCTTTGGTCGGGGGCGGTCGGCGGGGGCTTTGCTTCTCAAATTCATCTGAGTTTATATTGGCTAAATAATGTGTTATCCATATTGGGTGTTATCCATTAGTTTGGTGGTGTTTGGATTAGTAAATGTGAATATGGAGTTTGGGTTCATGGTGCATATGTTCACTGTGTCAAGGACAGTGCGAGTTCTTCATCTGCATAAGTCACTGAATATAGATGTATATATACATCTAATTATGATATATCTATACATCTAACTGTGATATACATATATGTATGTGTGCTTTAGAGAGTGAGGAATGAAGGCAGGCCTACCGTGCCTATTAGCATGCAGGACGGCTTGGGGTAATGTGTGAGTGTAGACATGGTAGGAATTATAGGTAATTAATGCTAGTGTGACTAGACTAAGGTAGTGCTTGCTAGATAGTAAGGACACTCTAGTATCCTAACCAAGTTAATTTTAGACTAGATATTTAGGATATAGCTCCCATATTCTAGAAGTAGTCTTGCAATTTAGAAATAGATAGATTGACTCAGTTTGATTAATTGACCTATAATGACTCTAAAACTTGATTTGCTGCTGCAAGCATACAACACCACAAAATA
This sequence comes from Iris pallida, assembly GCA_029216955.1. Classification (NCBI taxonomy): domain Eukaryota; kingdom Viridiplantae; phylum Streptophyta; class Magnoliopsida; order Asparagales; family Iridaceae; genus Iris; species Iris pallida. Next base: position 52,989,900 of record JANAVB010007399.1, read on the forward strand.
TTTAAGAACTCGTCAAGTTGAACCGTGTATAACATGCTCGACGCTTAAGAGGAATCATTTCGACTTAGTGGACTATCGAAGAATCGGTATCGGACTATCGGTATCGGTATCGGTATCGAACTATCGGACTATCGGTATCGAACTATCGGTATCGCTAGCGGACTATCATACTATCGCACTATCGGTATCGGTATCGCACTATCGGTATCGGTATCGCACTATCAGTATCGGTATCGCACTATCGGTATCGGTATCGCACTATCGTATCGAACTATCGGTATCAAACTCGGTATCAAGCTATCGGTATCGAACTATTAGTAACAACTGTACTTAGATTTTTTGGAATATTCTCGAGCTAGAATACCAGCGGATCCACCAGTTACATGATTATATACTAATTCTGTTTAGTTTGTCTTACTATACAGATTTTTACATCCAATCTGTGATGGATCGTTATTTCGTTGATCGTACATGGATGTACAAATGACAACACGAGAGCAGAATAGGTGAGTGACGATTTTCAGGCAGACGTGGAAGTGTTTTTAAGTATGCCATGAGCAAAGCTCAGTTTAGAGACGGTAACAAAATCAAGTGTCCATGTCGTAATTATCGCAATAGAAGTTACGAAGAAGTGGTGAGTGTAAGAGATCATTTGACCCGTAAGGGTTTCGTACGTGATTACGGCCTGTGGTCTCGTAAGGTGAACTATATGCGGTAAGACAGGTTGCAAATGCTGCTACTTATGCTTTTGATGATAATGCTGCAACGGATTTTGTCATCGATGACGACGAATGCTCCGTTGATTATAGACGTGCAGAACCTTGCACGAGATATGGTGTACGACGCGGCAGGGCCTAATTTTGATCCGGATGATCCTAATCCCGAGGCGAAGGAGTTCTATGATATGTTTCAGGATGCTGAAACTTCTTTATATCCTGGTTGTGAGCCACATTCCGTACTGTCAGTGACGATGCGGTTGTTGAACATAAAGTCCGATTTTAACTTGCCACAAACTTGCTATGATCGGATTACACAACTAATGAAGGAGGTGTTACTGAAGGAATCAAAAGAGCTTCCAAAAAGCTTCTACAAGTCGAAATGATGGTCCGACAATTGGGACTGGGGTACGACAAGATAGATTGTTGTCGTAACGGATGCATGTTGTACTACAAGGAGAACGATGTAGAAAGTTGCAGCTTCTGTAATGCGGATCGTTACAAGGAAGTCAGGGGAAAAGAAAAGTCAACTAGAAAACGTCCTTACAAGTATATGCATTACTTGTCGATCACGAAGCGCTTGCAGAGGATGTATATGTCTCACAATATAGTAGAACACATGACGTGGCACAACGAAGAACGCACAAAGGACGATGGAGAATTGTCACATCCTTCAGATGGAGAGGCGTGGAAATATTTCGATTTTCGCCATCCAGATTTTGCTGCAGAGCCTAGAAATGTACGCATGGGGCTATGTTCTGATGGATTCGCCCCTTTCGGGCAGTCGGGATCTCAATACTCCCGCTGGCCGGTCATTCTGACCCCTTACAATCTGCCACCATGGATGTGTATGAAGACTCCTTATATGTTCTTGACAGCTATCATACCGGGTCCCAAAAATCCTACGAAGAATATCGATATATATTTACAGCCGTTGGTGGATGAGCTAAACAACTGTGGGAGATCAGCGTCACGACCTATGATATTTCCAAGAAACAAAACTTTCAGATGAGAGCTTCACTGATGTGGACAATCAATGATTTTACGCATACGGTATGCTGTCGGGATGGAGTACTCACGACACCCTGTCTTGTCCGATATGCATCAAAATAGTAAGGCGTTCCGCCTTAAGCATGGAGGAAAACTTTTTCTTTGATTGTCATCGTCAATTTCTTCCCGCGAGTCATCCTTGGAGAAAGAACAAGGACGCGTTCAGAGCTGGAAAACAAGAATTTTTCATCTGCCTGCCAGATTGTCGGGATACGATATTTGGGAAGATGTAAAGGACTTACCCACTGTAATGGAATCCATCGAACAATCGTGTCGATGGGTTCGGACAAACCCATAACTGGACCAAACGGAGTATCTTCTGGGACTTGCCTTATTGGAAAGATAATCTTATAAGACATAATCTTGATGTTATGCATATCGAAAAGAATGTGTTCGATAATGTCTTCAATACCGTCATGGATATTAAAGGAAAGACGAAGGACAATCCAAAAGCAAGACAAGACATTGTCGAGATATGCAAGCGTCCTTATCTGAACTTGATACAAAGGAGCTGCTGGACAATTAAGTAAGCCGATAGCACAATACACATTGAGCAAGGAAGATAGATTAATAATCTGTAAATGGGTATCTACTTTAAGATTTCCCGACGGCTATGTGTCGAATTTGTCTAGATGCGTTGATCTCAATGAACGCAAGCTAACGGGAATGAAGAGTCATGACTGCCACGTGTTTATGGAAAGATTACTGCCCATTGCTTTGAAAGAGTTGTTTCCTTCTGCTGTATGGGTTCCGTTGGCCGAACTATCAATAGTTTTTAGGGATATTTGTTCAACTAAGTTGACTGTGCAACACATGGTTGAACTTGAGGAGAAGATTATCTTAACAATTTGCAAGTTGGAGAAAATATTTTCTCCTGGCTTCTTCGACAGCATGGAGCATCTACCGATTCATCTAGCATACGAAGTCCGTGTCGGTACATCTGTTCATTATCGATGGATGTACCCATTTGAAAGGTACATAAAAATCGATATAATTTAAGTTGAATTTCAGTGTGTTTTAAAATTCTTTCTTAATTCTCAAGATAATTTGTCTCTCTAGATACCTACACCATCTAAAAAGAAAGTTGGCAACAAAGCTCATATAGAGGCTTCGATATGCGAAGCATATCTTATCGAAGAGGTGTCAAACTTCTGCTCCATTTATTTCGATACTCATGTTAAGACAAATCGAAATAGACCTCAAAGGAATGACGAGGACGTTGAGGAAGGAGGAATATTCAATGTAAGGGGCAAGCCTGTTGGGGCTAGTAAAAGACGGTGGTTGACAGACGACGAGTATGATGCCGCTCACCGATATGTCTTGTTAAACTGTGACATACAAGAAGTGAGAGATTTGGAGAAGTAAGTCAGTACACTTGCACTCGTTATAATCTCGAATTTAATGAAGTAAGTGACTACACTTATATATTCTTATTTTCTCTAATAGTGTATTTAGAGATGAAGTCAAAATGAGGACACCCGATATTACCGATGAGGGACTTCAAAGAGAGGTTGATTGTACATTTCCGTCATGGTTTCGCAAATACGTAAGTAACTGTAATTATAATTGAGATTATAATATATAATCTGAAACATTTAAATTATAAATATTTGTTTACAGGTTTTATTGCCTGAAACAACACTAACGCATGAGAGTGTTTGTTATCTGGCATTGGGACCGAAGAAGCAAATAAAGACTTGGCCAGGCTATGTCGTTAATGGCTTCAGGTTTAAGTCAACTCAGAATGCTATAAATTTTGAATTTATCAATGACGGCATCAGTACCAAGGATTCCGGTGTTTGCATAAGAGGCACCATCTATGACGACGAGCCGGACTTTGACTATTATGGAGTGCTTCGGGATATTGTAGATTTACAATATACTGGCCCATATGATATGCATATTGTGATGGTCAAATGTGAGTGGTTCGATACGACACCAAATATCGGTTGGAGAATCGATAAACAATTTGGATTCGACGATATAAATCATCGCAGGAGGTATAGAGGATCCGATACATTTGCGATAGCAAATCAGGCTGTTCAAGTCTACTATACAAGCTACCCAAGGCGTCGTAGAGATCGATTTGACTGGTGGGCAGTATGCAAGATTAAATCTAGAAATACATTCAACGTTGGAGACCCAACATACCAAGAGGACCAGATCGAAAAGTCCCAATACTTGGGACAACACTCAGATACAATGGATGTTGAAGATATTGTTGAGGAAAATAGAGGGAAAAGAGGTTGATACACAAGACTTAGCTGTCAACCAGGGGAGAAAGAGGCATCTTGTCCCAAATATTGAGGCAGAAGAAGAAGAAGAAGAAGAAGAAGAAGAATTTGATGGGGATGAGGATACAGATGAAATCGACGATGAAGATAAGGATGAGGATGAGGAGAGAGATGATGAAGACGAGGCCGAGGATGAGAACGAAACGATGATTAGGTTAAATATTGTTGTATATTAAAAATATTTCCAATTACGTGAATTAAGTTTGACCTCATAAAAGCAATTACGTGAATTCATTTTTTTTCATTCGATTATTTACTTATTGCAGATGGCACTCCTAGTCTTTTTCGTCGCGGCGGCACTCGTTTCCCTACTAGGGGTATGTATATTTTAGTTTAGTTTTTTATATCCATTTACACTTTTATATTGTTAATTATGTTTATGTGTTCTATTTACAGGTTATGATGGCTGGCCGTAGTCGTGGTGCTGGTGGTAGTCGTGGTGGGTGGTGGTGCGGGTCGTGGTCGTGGTCGTAGTGGTGCTGGTGGTCGTGGTCGCATTCATAGTTCCCGGGATGTGACCCCATCGAGCGAACCAGACCCGGAGAGTACCCGGGCACAGACGCATCCCGCCCTCGATCGACCACTTCATCGAGGCATGAGTCCGGATCTGCTAGCGGATCCGTTCTGCTATCGGAACCACCAGCAGCGGATCCACCAGGGGATGCCCCAGTTACTGCACAGTGGGCCCCGGAGTACCCCCATACTCGGTTCCATTCGGTTACTGGGGAGTACGTGCGCGGACCCGCGGATCCTCCGACGGCACCAGAGGCCGAGAGGCGAGTTCTGACGAGAGCTATGGCCCGCGGGGACCTCGTAAGTAAATTTAAGATAATTCATTAAATTTCTTTCATTTATTCAAGTTAATAATCCAGTCGTTTCTTCTTTGTAGATTTTTTCCGTTTAATGTTGGCAGGGCTCTTGGAGAAATTATCAGGGCTAACTTCCACGGTCCCTACCTCAACTTTTCGTCGGTGCCCTTAAACGTGAAGTACGTCTAGCTCGACGAGTTGAGGATATATATCTATATCTTCTGGTTAATTATTAGTTACTCTTTAATCAACCATTTTTTAAATTACGTGATAATTGAATTTCTATGTTAGACGACGTACTGGTGGCCCCCCCTCGCGAGGACGCGATCCGTAGGACCTACAGAAGCGTTGCCTCGAAGAAGATACGGGATATGATTCATGACCTGAAAATAGGGCATACGAGGCCGAATTGGATCCGGCAGGAGTATTATGAGGACCTCTTAGGTATGATGGATACCCCTGCGTACAAGGAGAAAATCGGAGAAGGAACCAACAGGCCGCGGGCCTTCATACGGGGGATCAAGGCCCCACAGCGACGCTTGCAGATCTGGTGAGCTACCGTAAATTTATTTCACTATCGAATTAGGTATTATTAATTAAAGGAGTTACTGACGTTCTACGAAAATTTCGTATACAGGCCCAACGGGCAGTGAAGGAGGGAAGGGCGCCAGAATCGGTCACCATGCACGACGTGTTCCAGCATACGCACAAAAGACGGAAGGACGGGAGCTTCGTCGACGAGAGGGCCAAGGAGACTGATGTAAGTACTTATGTTTATGAGATTTACGTTAGAATTAACAATATTCGATATAACTTAGGTAAACTTAGGATTCACACTTAACTTAGTGAAACATAGGATTTAGATTACAACTTAGGTAAATCTTATAATATAAATACATTCATTTGATAGGCTGCGTATCGTGAGGCCCTTAGTCGGGCTCAATTAACTGACACCGAGGATGTCGGTGAAACGACGCCCGCCCGGACGCCCTCTTCTTTGGCCGCTCGCAACGACTTGTTCGTAGATACCGTCGGCGGCTTTAAGAAAGGGCTCCTGTACGGAGTCGGCTTCCTAGGGCCGTTGTACATGGCGATGCAGAGATTTCTACCGACACGCCTCCTCCCGTGGCCCCGGCAGACGATGATGTTAGGTCGCAGCTTACACAGCTGCACGAGACGGTGTCATCCTTGCGGGAGCAATTTGCCACGTACTTTTTGCCTCCGTCTGCTGCTGCCGGTCCGTCTGCTGATGGTGTTGGTCCGTCTTCTACTGGTCCGTCGACTGCTGGTGTCGGTCCTTCTTCCGTGGGTCATCTTTCTTTCAACCCTGATGCCCCTGTGGTACCGCCTACGACTGTGACGTCACTCCTGGATCTGATGTCGCCAGAGCAGCTACGTCGACTTTCGAGCAGTGTCTACAACGGCTTGCCGCCGTACCTAGTGGAGGAGTATATTCGTCGGTCGCAGCTGGAATTACCACCACCACAATCGACCTCCTCCTTCTTCTTAAAATATTATTAAGAAAATTTGGAATATTTGTGAGATCTTTGGATTAATTGTGCTATAATCAGATTATAGTACCGGATATTATGTGACTCTTCAGGATAATTGATGTTTATTTCTACTAATTTGGTTTGGTCTGTGATTCTTGGATAATTGGTGTGCATTAAATTCGTATGTGCATATTTGGTCTATGTGATTCTTGGATAATTGGTGTGCATTATATTTGGTCTATGTGATTGTTGGATAATTGGTGTGCATTATATATTGGTTTGGTTTATGCATATTTTTGTGAACAGGGAAAGTGCTGCAATTTTTTTTTCCAAAAAATCCCAGTTAGTGACGGACTAGTGACTGGTTAGTGACGGATATTCCCAGTTTTCGACTGATTTTCGACGGATGAGCCGTCGCTAACTGGAGATTTGAAACTGTTTCCAGGTAGCGACGGGTGATCGACGGAATATCCGTCGGCAAGGTTCTGGTGGTATATAGTTCGACGGACTAGCAACGGATAAGCCGTCGCCAAGGCGACTGATAATCAGCCACTAATCAGTGCTCTCGCGACGGCGTAGCGACTGACTATCCGTCGACAAGGTTCTGGAAATGCTTGACATTTCCAGAACCGTGGCGACGGATAATCCGCCAGTAATTAGTCGCTCCGTCGACGGGGTAGCGACGGAATAGCGACTACGCATCCCTCGCCATGGTGCTGGAAATGCCTGCCTCTTCCAGAACCTGGTCGACGGATTTTCCGTCAGCAAACCGTCGCTAATCCGTCCTTTGTTATCGACGGATTAGCGACGGAACGATACACTCTGATACGCTATTACGACGGTTTGCCGACGGAACTTTACGTCGCTATTGTCTAAACAGTTCAGTATTTAATACTTGAAATGGACGACAGTCCGTCGGAAAGTAGTCGCTTATGCTTCGTATTGTGAAGTCAAAATGCCGTCGCTAGTCCGTCGGTTAACGACTACGTAGCGACGGACCGTTATTAGCGACGAGCTGATTGCCGACGGATGTTTTTGGCCAAAACCCGTCAGTGATCGTCGCTAATAGAAATTTTCGTCGGCCGGGCGACGGATCTGGCCGTCGCTAAATCGATAAATTTTGGTAATGTTATAAATCTATCATGATGAATTAAAAGAAATACAGTTATAAATACAGAAACTGAAATAGTATATGAGGCAAAATATAGTAATACTAGAACTGTGAATAATAAATAGAAACTAACAATATGTGAAATGAATATATAGTAAAATAATAACAAACTCTCTCATTATCTTGTGTAGCTGGAATACAATCTTTGGGCATGTAGGAGACTTAGGACTAAGATTGTCATACGTGTCATACCCCGATCTCGGAGGATCGATAAGTTTTTACTAGACATAATACTATACAGTCTAAGGTGTGCTTGTACAAGGTATGGTCTTGCACAATAACAAAATAGACTGAATTAAGAGTGAAGCAGCTAGAACTTTAATGCAGAAAACCAAATAACAACAATAAACGATAACAAAATCTCTTTCTTTTATTGATACTTGAAGCTGTTGCAAGGAGGGTCTCTTACTGGACAATTAAAAAATGCCAACTTGTCTTACAACTGTTGAAAGTGAAAAGAATTACAATGACTTTGTTCCATACATTACATCCCTTTATATAATAAATTCACAATGCGCCTTTCGATCTGCAACTGATGAAGGTCTTTACCGGCTTAAACGAGTCTAACCGAATAGCCAACACCTACGGGGGTGGGGTTCAATACACTGGAAAATGCATTGGTGAGCGGCCAAAACTACTCTCATCTGAAAGCAGTCACTGAATAATCATGTAAGAAAATGTTCTTTTAATAGTGTTCTTTCTATCTTTTCTACTTCAATTTCATGCGTATACAAATCAAGAGTCATATTTCATTTTCGATAACTTAATCAAAGCATACATTCTTCTTAATTTATTCATGCAGTAGAGACTATTTCTCAAACAATAATACTTCCTTTCTACTTTACTAAATGCAGCATATTCTTAATCAATTCAATATAAAGGACATGATAACATTATTTCACTTAAGCCATATTCTTTCTTATTAACAATATAACAATATTTTACTTAATATGATTTCTTTCTTAGGAACAATTCATGATAATGAACATAAAATAATAATAAATATCACTTATACAGTGATTCTTACCCATGACCAACTGACCATCCTTGCAACAAATAAGGATTTGATAATTTGCATATACATAATTTCATGTACGTCGTTGCATCAAACTGTTAGGCTTGTAATGATGTTATCCCTAGCATGCAACCTAACTACATGATGGTCCATGGATAACTCTATATAATTAGAAATTGGATGTACAAGTCATCTCTCTAATAGACATGGCACCCTGTTGATCGCGAGGACGTACAAGCCTCAGGATGTCATATTCTCTTCTAGGTCGATAAGATCCAGATGTCCCAAAATTCGATCGAGGGACAATACCTTGTGCACAAATTGTCCAAGACGAATGCATATATGCAACTTATATCTAATAAACAATGTGATACAATGTTAAATGACAACTAAACATTTTCTTCTTCTCTTTCTTTTAAACCAAAGAGTCATAGCTTAATTCGTTCTTCCTTTCTTTCATTTGACAGCCAAATCATATTATTCCTTTGTTCATTCATTTATTATAAACAATACAATGTTTTCTATACTTTCTATCTTTCTAGTGTACAATAAAAAACATGTATCATTCATCTTTAACAAATAGCATCAGTTCTTTCAATATGAGATAAGGAGTTCATCAAATTAATTATTTTATCAATTTTTTAAACAAGCATGGCAACAATTCTTTCAATTGTATTCATAGTCTAACTTAAACATACAATTTTTCCCTTTTAGAAGCATACAATACAGAGTATAAGCAATCATTCTTTATTTCAAGCATAACAATATTCTCTTCACCTGTATTCACAACCCATAGAACAAAGCATATAATTTCTCTTATTAAGGGCATATAGTTTCTATGTGCTTATCTTTCTTAGTGATTACGAACTCTATTCTTAGCAGCAAAGCATACATTTCATTCTTTATGGGAGGCAGCTCTTTCTTAAGGCTTTCCTTACTTGAGCCAGCAAACAACATCTATAGCCATGCATATAATGGCACCACTAGGAGCGGGGCATTACAATACGTGTGTTGCATTACTGAACTCACAATACTTTGGAAATAGGACAATCATACAACAAATATATGATTGAACTCACATGACGATGATACACGATCAATAGGGTAAACCTCATGCCCGCTAGTTATTTTTCCCCATCCCATGTCTCTCCAAAAATAAGTAGGTGATCCAAGTCTAGAATAATGACAATATCTCTATACGATCATTAGTCTAAATAACCAATAACAAAACAAGATCACGATAACAATAACAATAAACAATACTAGATCACGAGTCACGATACAAGTAATAAACTAGATTACGAACCTCTCTCTTACGTTCACAAGTCATATTGTCACAAACAGATATCAAAAGCTATGAATATAAACAAGAATAATACCATTTATAATGTAAATATAACCAATAAGCGTAATATACTTGCCTAAATGAATAGTTGAAGTCGACGTGTCCAACATGAACATGCCGACATGGATTAGGTCCAAATGCTAGGTACTGTCAACTGAGTCTAAATGTAGAAATAACCATCACCATTGGATCCGGATGATGTCAAATAGGTAGAAATTATATAAGGAAGCTAAAATCTGAAGAAGCCGAAAAATTACCGTTTTGGGGACATGTGGTTTCCAAAAACGGGCCTGCAAAATCCAAAAATGGAGCTAAATTATGAGTCCCAAACCAACATGCTTTTATATGAATATAGGGTAAAATGATGCCACAAATCCAACAGTGAGGTCAGATTTGGATTCCAAAAATTAGAATGAAAAAACGTCATTTCGAAACAAGGAATTTTAACTCAAAATTTCCTGCCAACCACCAACTTTGGGCATGGAAACAATCTATCAAACAATTAAATTAGGAAACAAGATTTCACGAAGTTATAGAGGGTTATACCGACTATGTGTTGGCAAAGTTGGCTCACCAAACAAACGAACGATGAGGAAGAGAAGGGATCACACGAGTGTTTGGGACCTTCAGTAGGGCTAGCTACATGCATTGGAAGGGGTGTCATCTACCGTTCCTCTACTTAACATGGTTCATATGGTAGAGGCATTGATCATTCATTTAGATAGGTTGTATGCTAATGAGTTGTGATGCAGGATGCTAACATTTAATTTTGCACGCTTGAATAGACTATATATTCCTAATACTTATTTGCGGGAAGGGAACCTCAACTTTAATTATCCTAGTTATTCAGATATAGTATATAGAACAAGGTTTTCAAATAAATATTTATTGGGATCTAGATTCGAGGTGTTTGAAAGGACGGTCTGGACATCGTGAAGCGTCATCAAGAATCCTAGGAAGAGTTTTATTGAGAACAGACCGAGTTCGGTCCGAATTCGGTCGGGCCAAATTCGGTCTGAACTCTGTCATACTCAAACAGAACATGTTGGCCTAGGTCGTCCGAGTTTGGTTAGTGTCGATCTGCCGGCGAACAGCACTAGTGCGGGCCCCAAATTAGCATGCAATATTCATGTGATCAAATTTGGACGTCCAGGATTAGTGTTGGGCTATTTTAGAATTTTTCTAAAATCCTAAATAAGTTTCTCAACCTATATATATGCATTGAGGGTGGTTGGCATGAGAATTTCAATACGAGAGATTCATGGTGCAATTCCACAAAAAAAATATAATCTAAGAGAAAATTCATCAATTGGAAGTGGAGGTCTGTTCAAGTGGTCGTTTTCTTCATTCACGGAGATCACTATGTGTAGGAAATAATAATGCCTTGTTCTCATTGATGGAATATGTTTACAATATATATAGTGCTACATTATTGGGCTTATGGGCCATATTTACATTAGGTACAAATATAATCTAACACCCCCCTCAAGTTGGAGCATGCAAGTCACAAATGCCCAACTTGAAAAATAAAGAATCAAACACATGCTTTCCAAGGGGCTTGGTGAAGATGTCAGCCAGTTGAGAAGACGTAGGAACATGCGAGGCTATTACGGTGCCATCTCTAATAGCATCGCGAACAAAATGCAAATCCACCTCAATATGCTTACTGTGCTCATGAAATACCGGGTTCTGAGCCAGGTGCAGGGCTGACTGACTGTCACAATACACCGACATAACAGACTCCTAGCGAACGCCCAAACACACCAATAACTCCTTCAACCATTTCAACTCACAAACAAGCGCAGCAAGAGATCGGTATTCAGCTTCAGCGGAAGATCGGAAAACAGTTGGTTGCTTTTTGGTCTTCCAAGAAATAGGAGACCCCTCCAGAAACACCAACCAACACGTAACAGAGCGGCGAGTCAAGGGACAACTTGTCCAGTCGGAATCACACCAACCAGAAAAGACGGAGATCACAATCAGCTTTCAAAAGAATACCCTGTCCCGGTGCATGTTTGAGATATCTGACAACTCTCAAAGCAGCATGCCAATGATCTTGTCGATGCTCCTGTAAGAATTGAGACAAGATATGCACAGCATAGGCTAAGTCAGGGCGAGTAAATGATAAATAAATCAACCTCCCAACCAGCCTCCGATAAGGCTCTGCATCCGCCATCTTTGGACTAGTTGATTCTGCCAGCTTGTGATTGGGCTCCACGGGAAAACCAGCAGGTCGAGACCTCATCAAGCTCTGATACCATGTAGGAAATAATAATGCCTTTTCTCATTGATGGGGTATGTTTACAATATATATAGTGCTACATTATTGGGCTTATGGGTCATATTTACATTAGGTACAAATATAATCTAACACTACGGAATTGGGTTAGTAATTTATTGTAATATCTTTCTTTCTTCTTGAGTTTGGTTAGGGGATTGAACCTTTGGACAAAGGTTCAATATATTTGTATTCAATTTTGTATCTTTTGGAAGTTATAAAGATTGTGATTTGTCCAAGTGATATAATCACCGAAAATACTGTGTTTGATCTGTCTTTGCGCTTTTGTTAGATGTTGATTTGTTATCTTCATGTGGGTTGACATCGCTTCCGAGCACGTTCTATGGCCAAAAAGTATCTTTAGTTTTACTCATCGAAAATCTTTGATGGTCTCAATTGTTTCTTGTTTAATCCTAATTAAGTTTAATTTCCACTACAACATTTCAAGGTTTCAGTTGACTCTTATAGACTTTATTTCAGCTTGACTCTTAAAATTCTTATACTTAATTTGTCTTTGATTGTTGAAAACTTTCTTGCATTATACTTGAATTTGTGAATAGAAATCCTTAGGCCATCTCTCATTGGAGTTTCTAAAATTGACTTTCTATCGTACTTGTGATTTTCTATCCTAATGGCCCGGGGTTAGGAAAGGAAAGTCATTACTTTCATATGTTTTGGGTGCCAAAGGAATTGAGGAGAAAACGTAAGTGAGTTCCAATGGAAAGAAAATTAGGGGATAAATGGTTTCATCCATCCAAGCAAGGATTCACTTTCCCACTTCTAAGTATTCACTTTCCCTTCTAATTTTCTTGGCATTTCCAGACACCGAATTTTTTTTTGACGGGAATTGTAATTTTCCAAAGAAAAGGAAACACCAAGGAATTGATTTCCTTTCCTTTCCGTGAACTAAACTAGGCAACCTTATAGAAAGTCTTCATCCTACGTCACCGCGACATAAGATAGAAATTGGAATAGAAATCATTGTTGGGAGAAGTTTTTTTTCCTTCTTCTAAAATGCGTTTCCACCATAGAAATAGGGATCGAAGATAGAAACCCCCATTGGAGATGGCCTTAGTTTTGTACAAGTCACCTTAGGTTTATACTGTATCATCACGTCCCAAGAACTTGATTATCAGAATTGGAATGTGACATTTACCTACTTGACAAAATATTCATAACCTAGGCTCTGATACTTATTTGACGCGAGACGTGACTATAGGACTCCCTGGAGGATCCATCAATTCATGGATCTAGTTTTGAGATAATGTAGAAGCCAAATTACGAGTAATAATAATTATAGTATTATGTTAAACTATGGCCAAAGAAGTTGGGTGGATTAATCATTCAAAATACTTGCTTTATTCTTTAATTGCTTTTGAGCTCCTGATTGCTTTAATAATGCAGCTGGTTGGTTGGAAAAGCTTTTTCAGGTTCACTTTTGCTCTTTATCTTTGCCAATTTAATTAGAATTCTTCCATCACCTTCCTTTCTACTTGCAGTTGTTTGTATGGTCATAAATAATGGGAGCTGATACATATATATATATCAGCTGAGCTGAGGGGATATGGTTGAGTATTCCACATGTTGCATACTGACACAGCACTGATTCACACTGTGACATGGCTTTTATCATTCGTTTCTTTTTGTGATGTGGGGAGTTAATTTTAGTTATAACTTGGATCCAAACATTTAACTTTATAACAAAGGTGGGGAAGGGTGACTTTCCAGCTTAGTAGCAAATTCCAGTGGTGTAGAACTACATGAAAATCCAGCTACGGCACATTGTCTCCATGGATAGTTTTGAAATAAAAAGTATGACATATATCCATATATATATTATATCGAACGAATGGTACGCAACACCTAAAATTTGATGGATGATAAGTCGGATACATGTTGCTATTTTTAAATCGTCGGTCACGACTGCTACTTAAGCATGGCACCATTAAAGTTGACTTCCATGGATATATATGTACTACATGAACCTTAAACCTTAGGCTCATCGAAACTGTTGGAACTTAGGATGGCCCGGTATATATTCTGAACACCAAAATCCCAGTCAAGACATGGAGAAATTATTAGGTGCTCCCGGCTCACCACTGGACGTGCTGAGTGGTGAGCCCGGTCCAATAAACAATTGACGCTTGGAATAATCAATTAATCCCATATTTTTCACTTCATAACCAGATATGAAAACATAACGAAAAATGCTAACAAAATCAATAATATTAATATTAACATTAAAATTAATATTAAGATGTAACAGTAAAATTAATATTAACAATAATATTAATATTAACATTAAAATTAAAATTAATATTAATATTAACATTGAAATTAATATTATTATTAATATTAACATTAATATTAAAGATAACAAAAAATACTAACAAAATCAATAATATTAATATTATCATTAAAATTAATATTAAGATTAACATTAATATTAACAGTAAAATTAATATTAACAAAAATATTAATATTAATATTAACATTAAAATTAATATTAGTGTTAATGTTAATCTTAGTATTAATGTTAATGTTAATGTTAACATTGATATTAAAATTAACATTAATATTAACATTAATATTAATATTAACATTAATATTAACATTAATACTAAGTTTAACATTAACATTAATATTAATATCAAAATTAATATTAATATTAAGCTAACTTATGAATTGTCCAGTTATGATGTGGAAAATATGGAATTAGTTGATTATTCCAAGTGTCAATTGTTCATTGGGCCGGGCTCACCACTCAGCACGTCCAGTGGTAAGCCAGGAGCACCTATATCTCCAAGACATGAACCATGAAATAGTCATGTATACTAACTTCTTCTCCTGTTATTTACATGCATATAATCTATCCTATATATTTTCGAGATGAATTAACCTGAAGATTCTACAACTATGATCTAAACAATGTCATATAAGAACCATGCATGGAATATGTTGTCGAATGAGATTTTGCTTTTTGCAACAAAAGATGTTCAGAATATTGAGTTTCATGTGGATAAGAATAATAGTTATAGTTGGTCATTGAGGCATGGTCTCTCAAGCAAACTTCTTTGCCAAACAGTAAGTGTAACATACCCTTCAAAAGGAAAATAAACATATAAGTCAAAAGATTCTTGTGTCATACAAGTTCTTGTGGATAGCTTTGGAATAAATGCTCACGAATAATATCCTAGAATAATTCTTTGATTCTCAAAAAACAAATTTCTTAAGAATTATTGAAAAACACATTAATTAATATTAGGAATTATAATTAGAATAAATTCACTTAACAAAGAAGAGAAACTAGACGCCTAATGTTATGAAAAGAGACACGTACGCCTAATGTTATGAAAAGAGTATCGAGAATATATGTACAATTGATAAGTATGAAGAACAAAGAACAACCCCTCTTTTTTCAACAGATTTATTTTATTATAATTTAAACTCTCCTGAAACCTACAGATTCAGCTCTTAAAATTCATAAAGCCTCGGCCAAAGAAAACAAAAGAAAGTAAAACTAGTCGACCTATATTAATTTAAGTGGTAGCAGTCCACTTGAATAATCCACATATCTAGAAACTCCAAAAGAAGACCTTTAGAAATCTTTATAAATGGAAAACTTCTTTGATGTACCAACTTTAAAAAGAAATCTTATTTTAGTCCAGGCTTATTTATATTGGGAAATTTTGAGTTGCACCTACTTTTTTTATACAAATTAAATTAGCACCCCACCCAACCCTTGTTAGCAATTCGACAAACTGAAAAAATTCGGGACGACAAAGATTCGAGTATAAATCGGCACAATACAAATAAAATATGTCAAAAAAATCGGTCAAATATTTGACAAATAGAAATATTAAGATTAGAAACTTCACGTTCTTTTCGTTAATTAAACAGAATTCCACCACATTTTTTGTGCCGAATTTTTCAGTAACTTATACGGAACACATTTAAAAGTTCGCATTAAAATTTGTATACTGATTTGAATCTTTCAAAAATACGCAAGTATCATACGTTTCTGAAAGACACGAAAAAATTCGCGTATAATACGAGTTTTATTCGGATGCTTGCTAACAAGGCACCCAACTACTATAATATAAGGTATCCCCCACATTTGATGAAAAATCGTCTTTTACTAACGGTCAACTAATTTGACCAATTATTTTGACCGAAATACCCATATTCTTCTTCACTACACCCCTGCCCTGCTGCCACCGTGCCCCACCGCTCCCATCATGCCCCCACTACAAGAAAAAAACATTTTTACAATGTTGAAAAAAATGTTATGAAAGGGCTTTTACAACGTTTAATATAAGGTTGTTATATCCAGGGTTGTAAAAGGTAGGGTATCTTTCACAACGTTCATTTGAACGTTGTGAAGACGTTGTAAAAGTTCTTCCCACAACAATTTACAAACATTGTTGAAATTTATAAAATCTGACAAAAACGTTCCTACAACGTTTTTCAAGTATTGCAAAAAAACTTCTAAAAACATATTATGAGTATTGTAGATAGAATTTCAACAACGTTCTGCAGCTATAGTAGAAACAATATCTACCACGTGCAGTAATCGTTGTGCATAGATTTTATACAACAATGTACAAACATTATAAAAATGTATTTATACAACTTTTGAAAATTGTGGTATATGTTATTCAATCATGTTTACCAAACATTGTAAATAATATTCATATGTTGTAATTATAATATAAACAATGATTTAAAAGTATTGTAAATTAATTACTTTACAACATTTAGAAAAGTTGTTAAAATATTTTCTTATAATAGTTTTTAAACGTTGTTGATTGTGTTTCCATTTAAAAAAAATACTATTTATAAATAAAAATATATTGATTGCAATTATAATACAAAATAAATACATTCTTCTAATTTTTGCTCTTGCTTCCGCTCTTGTTGTTGTTGATGCTACCGTTGTTGCTATTGTTGTTGTTGCTGCTGCTTGAGAATGGACCTGAAGAATTACATTCAAAGTATGAAAAAGGAAGAGAATTCCTACGGAAAACTGACTATAAAGAACTCCTATCCAAGCAGTTCAAACTTCCAAAGATATTTATGTTTTAACTCTCTTCTTACATGGTTTTACTTCAGGATCTTCATTTTTCATAGAAAATATTTCAAAAGCTTATTTCTTATAGAAAGTTAATAGTTGTTCATCTAAAACAAACAATCAATTATTTTCATCAAGAACCTTAATACCTTTTACATAAATAAACATTTACAGAAACAAAAATAATAATTATGTGGTAAGAAAAGATCTTATCATTATTAAAACAAAAGTATAATAATTAGTAATCATCTTCGTGAACAAATATTAAAATTAAAAGGATTAAAAAGTCTTTGTTTTTTTAATTCTGCAAAAGTTTTTGTTTTAGAATATGAATCAGACTTCAGTCATGTTCTTTCTGACATTTGGCAAAACAATGGTAATTCAAATTTTCAGTCGAAGCTCAAAAATTCACTTCCAAAACTACAACAATGGGGAAGGAACCGACTTGGAAAACTGGATAAGGATATCAGAAATCAAGAACGTCTCAAATATGTTCAGATGCAACCTCCTACTAATATCAATTATATTGAAGAACGAAACATCCAAATGATTCTCAACAAACTTTATTTTCAGAAGGAAATTTACTGGAAGCAAAGATCTAACATATCATGGCTTAAGGAAGGTGATAAAAACACAAGATTCTTTCATCTTTCTACAACAACAAGGAAACAGAGAAATTTTATTCATAGCATCACTAAAGAAAGTGGAGTTCATATTACTGATCAATCAGAAATTTCAGCTATCTTCATTGAACATTTTCAAAGATTATTCCAAGCAGTCGAGACTCAACCTGTACCTGAACATATTCTGGCTGAACTTTCGAAAATCTCCTATGCTGATAATGAAAGTAATTGCTCCATACCGCAGGAAGAAAAAATCAGAGCAATCATCAAAACCATGGGTTCATTCAAGTCTCCAGGACCTGATGGATATCCTGTAATCTTTTATCAAAAATGTTGGGACTTAATTGGTGCAGAGGTAATTCTTCTTATTCAATTTTTTTTTGCATCTGGTGTTATGCCTCCTGAGCTAAATCATACATACATTGCTCTTATCCCTAAAGTTAAACATCCATCTAAACCTGCTGATTTTCGACCAATAGCCCTTTGTAATGTTCTTTACAAAGTCATTTCTAAACTCATCACCAATAGACTTCGACCTCATATGAATCGTCTGATCAGTCCCCACCAAAATGTTTTTGTACCGGGTCGTTTTATTGGTGATAACGTTGTCATAGCGCAAGAACTCATCCACTCAATCTCCAATTTCTCTTCTAATAACAGTGCTTTTGCTGTTAAGGTCGATATGTCCAAAGTATATGACAGATTAGGGTGGGGTATAATAAGTCAAGCTCTAACTGCATATGGCATTATTGGCAAATCTCACAAAATTATCATGCAATGTGTTTCAACTCCTTCATTCGCTATCCTTATCAATGGTGAACCTTCACAAATTTTTAAACCAGCTAGAGGCATCCGTCAAGGATGTCCTCTCTCCCCTTATCTCTTCATTATGTGTATGGAAATCTTCTCTATCCTTATCAATATTTTGGTCAGGAACTCCCTGTATGAGAGTATCACTCTTCGAAACTCCACTCTTGCTTATTCGCACCTTGCTTTTGCAGATGATCTTCTCATCTTTGGTAAATGCTCCTTACATAACATTTATCAAATCAAGGTCATTCTCAAAACTTTTGGGAGTTGGTCAGGTCAATATATCAATTTTGATAAATCCTCTGTTTTCATCTCCAAAAAAGCAGACCCGATTATGCGTAAACTATACAAACATCTTTTAGGAGTTCAATTCATGCATCCAAATGACAAATATCTGGGTCACTGCCTTCTTTTATCCAAAAATAGAGCCAATACCTTCTCTCATCTTCTTAACACAAGTTCCTCCAAATTACAAGGGTGGCGTAGGAAATGTCTTTCTCATGCGGGTAGAACAACACTCATCAAATCTACTCTTTCTTCTATTCCTACATATTATTTATCTTCCTATCACATTCCCAAGAAGATTACTGATGCACTTGCAAAAGATCAATGCAATTTTTGGTGGGATTCAGTCGACAAGAGGAAAATTCATTTCACTGCTTGGAGTAATTTTTACAAACCCAAATATCAAGGAGGCTTAGGAATAAGAGATACCCACATTTCAAACTTATCCCTCATGCTTAAGCTCACTTGGAGATTTCTCACAAATCAAAGTTCTACATGGGCTTCCACTCTACACAACAAGTATCTGTCTACTTCCTCCTTCTGGTCTGCTACTATCCCACGCTCCTCTTCATGTATCTGGACCAGCATTATCAAGAGTAGAGATTACTTGATAGATAACATACTCTGGTCTGTAGGTGATGGTTCACATATTAACATTTGGCACGGCCCATGGGTGCCATCTATTCAAAGCCATAGAGTACAAGGATTTGATTTTAGTTCTCAATGGGTTCAGAAAGTTTCAGATCTCATTCACAAACCAACATTTACTTGGAAGTCTCATTTTATTCATATGCTTTTCCCGCCTCATGAAGCCATTGCTATCATGAAGATTGAATTATCTGCCAACTGCAATTCTGATAAATTATGCTGGAAACATACAAAGGATGGAGAGTTAACTACTAAAACAGCCTACCGTACAATCTATGAGAAATTACATCAGGATTCTCAGCACAATGCCAATGAAGCTTTCAAAGAATGGAGTAAATTTTGGTCCCTGAATCACATCAGTCCAAAGTGTTACTATTTGTTTGGCGTGCTCTCACCAATTCCTTGCCAACATATGCCAATATTCATCGAAGAATCTACGACGTCATCGATGCAACTTGCCCTCTATGTCAGGTACATATTGAGAACATTAACCATCTTCTTTTTCATTGTTCAATAACAGGTACATCCTGGGTACACATTCCTTTAATCAATGGCCTGATTAGGAATGACTCCACAATGTCATTCATTGTATCTACTCTATTGAAAGAAGGGGATCGGGACAAGATTTCTATATGCTTCGATCTAATGTGGCATATTTGGAAGGCAAGGAATAAAGCTATCTTTGAGCATCTACCCATAAATGGAAGGAAAATCTTTGAAGACGCTACTACACTGATGAAGAGACATGAAGTTATCAACAATGGTCTTCTCTACCTTGGTACTTCGTCATCAACATTCTGCACCAATGTTTCATGGATTCCTCCGTCTGCCAACAATCGAAAAATCAACTTCGATGGAGCTTTTTTGGATGGAAGAATGCCTGCTGCTGCTGTTCTTCGTGATACTCGAGGAAACTTTGAGATGGCTTTATCAAAAACTGAGGAGGGAGGCTCTCCACTGGAAGCTGAAGCATTGGGTGTCCGTTTGGCACTGAAAATCTGCAACAATCATCATTTTCAAAACACCATTATCGAAGGGGACTGTAAGCCTTTGATTGATTCTATCACTACAATGGAGTCAATTCCCCTTTGGCAAGTTCGACACATCATCGAAGATGCAAGAGTTGCTTCAAAGTCTGATTCAAATATTTCTTTCTCCTTCACACATAGGAATGCTAATCATTGTGCTCACACATTAGCTTCTTATGCTTTGCTTAACAACTCTTCTAACTTCATATGTTCATATGAAGAGATTCCCTCTTGTATTTCAACTCATGTCACACTGGACATGAACTCTGTATTTTTTTGATTCTGTTAATGAAGTCCTGTTCAAAAAAAAAAACTTAGTAAAATTAAAACACTAGTACCCAAGGATCCATGGAAACACAAACTCAAAAAATAAACAGAGTTCTCCTTGGAATTTAATTCCCGGGAATATAGAATTCCCGGCTATATAGTATTCTGCATACCAAACGCCCCCTAATAGAATATAAAAGCTATCACAAGGTCCTCCCCTGCGTGATACCAAATAAAACTGAAAACACAAGAGAGCATCCAAAAGCTTAAGATATTACAAGCAAGAAGAACCCGAGAAATCCAATCCCACTTCTTCTTCAACCTCTTTGTTTCTTCTCTCAAATTATAGGACGGTACCTCTAGGAGAACAAGGATATCTCACAAGGAAATTTTAGATATAATGCAGAGTTCTCCTCTCCAAATCCAAATTCAAAATGTTGCAAATTTAAACCATTATTCATTTATATATTGTCAAATTCGATCGTGATCGACATACATTCCAATCCTTGTTCCACCCTCCAATGAGTCAGTTCACACCTAGTGTACTCTAGTTCTCCATCCCAACTCGAATTTCTGGTTCCGCTTGCTAGCTTGTGCGAGTGTAAACTTGGTTATAACTGTTGAATATTTTGATTCAATCCCTAAGAATTAGGTTCTTTGCATGTCCCCTTTATGAAGTTTTCAAACTTATATATTGAGAGAAAGCAGCATGTTGCTTTGGTGTGTATGCATGCATGTCTTCTTTTTTCTAAACAAATACTGAGTGAATGTATCAAAATACCTAAAATTACGAGTAAAGTGTAATAAAGTGAAGACGCACTTGGCCTCGTCTGTACCAGAAAGAAAAAGAAAGCAGGGAAGCAAAGGATGAGAAAGAATAATTATATAACTTATAAGCTAAGCTAATATATAGAAAAAGGAGGAGAATGGAAGAAGAGTCCAGAGAGTAGAATTGGCAGTAGAAAAAACACTAGCTAGAGCGAGACAGAGAAAAAGAAGGAAGAAGAGATCATGTATCGATTTAGCAACACATTGGTCGGCTACCTGAACCTGCTGACGCTCCTGGCCTCCATCCCCATCATCGGCGGAGCCCTGTGGCTGGCACGCAACTCCGCCACCTGCGAGTCCTCCCTCCAGACGCCGCTCCTCGTCCTCGGCTTCATCGTCCTCCTCGTCTCCCTCGCGGGCTTCGTGGGGGCGTGCTTCCACATCGTGTGGGCCCTCTGGCTGTACCTCTTCGTCATGCTCCTTCTCATCGCCGCTCTCCTGGGGCTCACCGTCTTCGGCTTCGTCGTCACCGGAGGGGGAGGCGGGACCCAGGTAAAGCTCAAGTGGTGCATGCATGGTATTTAATTTAGGATTGATTGTTAGTAGAACACGTAATAATTAATTCAGTCCATGCCCTGCTGCATGCAGGTACCAGGGAGGGTGTATATGGAGTACAAGCTAGACGACTACTCGGGGTGGCTGAAGAAGAGGATCGCCGAGGACCGGTACTGGCGCGCGGCCAAGGCATGCGTTGTGGGCTCCAAGGCTTGCTCGCAGCTGGCCGCGTGGACCCCGCTCGACTACTTGCAGAGGGATCTCACTCCCATTCAGGTCACTATGCCTAGCTACATCATGTCTCTTCTTCTTCTTCTTCTTTTATGCTGATTCCTTTTTCATGTTGATGACCATTACCGTATCTTTACCAAAGCAGCAACTTAATAATAATACTAGCTAGCTAGGCTACTTCCTTTGCTTTTAAGCTAAGCATGCTTAATTTGTTTGCTAACTTCATCAGTCCACCAACTAATTAGCAACTTGGTGTGTAATTCTACTTCTGATCCTGAGATGTATATATATATATATATATATATATATATATATATAGCAACTTGGTGTGTAATTCTACTTCTGATCCTGATATATATATATATATATATATATATATATATATATATATATATATATATATATATATATATATATATATATATATATATATATATATACCTCTTTACATCTATATAGGAAAGAAGTATGGCATGATTTGTATCACTAATTAATGAGAGATGGAACTGGACCTATATATAGATGGCTTTGAACTCACGAGTAGTTAGAAAGTATTTATGCCGAAACTTTTAACCATGACAATTATAATATCATTACCGAAATGCTCTAACGAATTTGTTAGCATTAAAGAATGAAAAACAATGAGGCTATATATGTAAGAAAGTTATTAAACTGAACAATTCTACAACTCCGCACCAGTTTGAATGTTGACGATGAAATTAAAAGACCAAAATGATGTGAAATGATGTAGATGTTGGAATTTTGTCTCGTGTTCACTAAGGAGTGCGACGGGCACCGTCTAAAGAGTCAGAAAAGTTTGGAAGGAGTCGAAACAGAAAAAAAAAAGGAATAATATCAGCTTGGCGGCATACCAGCAACAATCATGTCGCTATACCGCCCGCATGCTTAAAAGTGGGTCATTCATCAAGTTTCTTTGCACAATTGTGTTTCAGGCATACCGACGATATGCCGGTAACATTTTGTCGAGTTGGGATCTGCTCAATCAGATCATATTAAAGTTTGTTTTTTCGACCGTCTAGATTGCTCTTGACTTAGGTTAAAATTGAGAGTTATATTTAAGACTCTTATATTAGCCCCTAAAGGTTTGGATGAAGAATATTATTTTTGAGTCTACTGTGTGCTAGAAAAAGAAGGAACTTTTCTAGGGTTTGCTGGAGAGGCTATTAAAGGAGACTTGAAGAGAGGAGAGATTTCGATGGAGATCTCGATAAGGGAGGGTTGCTATTTGACCAGAAAAAAGGAGCAGTATCAGTCTGACGGCATACCAACGACAATCTTGTTGGTATACTGTCGACATGCTTAAAAGTGGGTCATCAAGTTTCTTTGTACAATTGTGTTTTGGGCATATAGACGGTATGCCAGTGGCATTTTGTCGAGTCAAAATCTGCTCAATCAGATCATATTAAAGTTTAATTTTTTCGACCGTCTAAATGGTTCTTGACTTAGGTTAAAATCGAGAGTCATATTTAAGACTCATATTAGCCCCTAAAGGGTTGGATGATGAAGATTATTTCTTGAGGCTATTGTGTGCTAGACCAAAAAGGGACTTTTCTAGGGTTTACTATAGTGTCTATTAAAGGAGTCTTGAAGAGAAAATATTTCGTCGGAGATCTCGTTAAGGGAGGGTTGCTATTTGCGATTCACAACTGTAATCCTTGTAAGGTTTTGTTGATAGATTCAGTATAGTTTTTTTTTTTTTTTCCTTTTTTTCATGTGGAGTAGATCGAGTTTGAGCGAACCATATAAATCTTATGTTCTTGTGCTATTAATTTTTATTTGTGTTTTGCTAATTTATAGTCATAAGGTTAAAATATTGTTTTATGTTCGCTTCTGTTTCATGCACAACAATTGGTATCAAAGTCAAGAGAGTCGTAAGAGATTTTAAATTCTTAGATGTAGGTCCATCGTAAATCATGACATTGTTCCGCTCGCTATGTTCCTAAATCATGACTCTTGAAATCGTTGGTTCATTAAGATCCAAAGGATTTTTTGAATTTTGGGATGCCGTGTAGCAAGATTAATAGCTTGAAGTTTGAGGTTAGAAATTTACCGACAAAGAAAACTTCTATTTGTGGCAAAGAAAGGTCAAGGGTCTCCTCGTGAAAGAGGGGTGAAGAATAAAAGGTCTAACAAGCATGAAGGAAGGACATGGGTCATAGGGCACATAGTATAATATAGTTTGTCTAGCGAATGAGGTAATGTACAACATGATGTCAAATACTTTTGTGACAGGTCTACAATTGTAGATAGAGGGCTTGTACATAAAAAATCATTGTCTAACAAGTTATACATAAGAAGTGTTCGAAATAATCTAAGACTTGAATGAATATTTTCAATGGTTGTCTATTGGAATAGGTGTGTCCAATTTGCAATGGTTGTATCTATTGGAAAATGTGTGTCACTTCCAAACATTGTGTCTACTCACATTTGTGTCTCGTTATTTATAAACGCATAGTCCTATGAGTGCTTGATTAATTCAATTCAAAACTTATTCATACATTCAAGCATTGAGTCCGAGAGAGAGAGAGAGAGAGAGAGAGAGAGAGAGAGAGAGAGAGAGAGAGCATTGAGTCCAAGAGAGAGAGAGAGAGAGAGTGTGTGTCTACCTTTATTGCTTTGTCCAGTTCCCGCGGTGTGAAGTGCTCCTACCGAAGGATAAGTACCTTTTTATCATGGGAGACAAATCGTCATTAAATCGTAAGCACCTGTCCATGGACGAATATTGTCTTAAGGATATTGAACTAAGTTCAAGCCTCTGTCTCGGTTAGATCATTTAGTTACATTTTATTTTCAGATTCTAAAATATAAAGTTATAATAATACTTACAAGAAGAAATCTAAAGTTTACACATGAAGGAAGGGAGTCCATATTTCAATCACTTAAACAACTTCAACAAAGTAGTCAATGATCTTTTATGTCTCGAAGTAAAGCTGAAGGACGATGAGGACCAAGCACATTTCTCCTATCTTCACTTTCGGAGTTCTATGACCATTTGGTGACCACAATTCTTTACGGGAAGGAGACTCTCGTGATGGAATAGGTAAGTACTGCTCTTCTTAATAATAAAATTGTGAAAAGGCCAGATCTAGTCGAGGAGTTATCAAGATCATTTTCTAATAAAGGGGGAAGGTTGAAAGAATAAGAATAGAGGCAAGAGCAGAAAGGGAAACTCCAAATCATCAGGTAAGATAGTAGTGCATGTTTTTTGAAAACACAAAGCACACATGAAGAGAAATTGTTCAAAGTATAAGGGGTACGTAGTTGGAGAAGAAGGCTAAAGGCGCCAGTTCAAAAGGCCAAGGTCAAGCCAGTATTGTTATGGAAGTAGAGGATTACACGTGCGATGTACTTACAATGCACAACGAGGAGAATGATTTCTCCAAAGCTTGGATTCTTGACTCTGGGTGCTTATTTCATGTGTCTGAAAAAGGGAGTGGTTTTGCACGTTTGAGGAGCTGGATAATGATGAACTTCTCATGGGGAACAATGTGTAATTTGAGGCCATTGGTATAGGAAACATCAAGGTTCAGATGTTCGATTGGGTAATGCAGACACTAGTGAACGTGAAGCATTTCCCAGAGCTTAAGTGAAATCATAACTCATTGGGTGTGTTGGATGCAACATGATGTAAGTTCGTTGGCTAAGGCGATTCTCTAAGGGTAATGAAGGGAAATTAGTGATCATGAAAGGGCAGAAATTATGTCGAATTTGTATTGGTTGGACGAAAGCACAGTCATAGGTGTTGCGACCATTGTTGCAGAGAATAAGGTAGAGGAGAAGCACAAGTATATGGTGACTTCCGTTAAGGTACTCCGAGTGAAGGAATGCTTTCGGCCTCGGTAGACAGATCATGGTGCAGTTTCTCAGTTTTGGCGGTAAAATCCGTACACTACAAGAAAAAAGGCTTTTCTTGACGGTGATTCCCCATCAAGAAATGGGTATCTTGACAATTGCGGATCCGTCAAGTAGACCGAAGTCAAGAAAAGGGCCTCCCCTTTCTTGACGGTCGCTGGAAGGGCTTTTCTTGACGGTTTTTTGTCGTCATATGAAGTACTTTTCTTGACTATTTTTAGCCGTCAAGATAGCAGTTTTTGAAAACCGTCAATGTAGGAAAAAAACTTTTCTTGACTCCGGCCTAGATGACGGTTATTAGCCGTCAAGAAAAGCATTTATTCACAGGCTATTATGTAGCATGATTTGAATTAGAATTGACGTTTGACAACCGTCAAGAGAAGCTATCCAAAGTACCATCAAGAGAAGCGTGCCAAAATTCCATCAAGAATTATATATAATATTAATCAAACACACATAATATCAATCCAGAAGCTACACACATCAAATTACTATAAAACCAAAATTTGATATTAACAAACTGTATTGTTCATACAACAAAAACTTCCAATACACATCCCACCACATGTATTCTTCACTTGTCCAACCACAATATAATCCAACCATAAAGTACACATATCCCACATCTGTTGTTTCCATACCACTTAAACATCCAAACCACAAACATTCATCACTTGTCACTACAAAACATAATCCAACCATACAAAATGAAACCAAAAAAGTAGCAACTAGATCGAAGCACATCCCTCCCATATCCACAACATTTTCCTATTCACAGCATGCATGCACCTTCATTTTTCAGCAAGTTTCTGAGAGAACAAGAACACAAATTATCAATATATTTTCCTACAACCGTTTTTGCTTTAAAACTGAACCAACATTCACAAAAGTGGCATAACAAATGAACCAACACTCACAAACAGATACATATATGTTTGGGCTCAGAGAAAATTTGCTTCAAAAACTGAACCTTTAGCAGCATTCTCAAAGAGGGGGCAGCCGACTGGGTTCTTCACCAGCAACAGGGGGCTCCGACAGGGAGACCCTCTCTCGCCATACTTATTCACCCTGGTTATGGAATACCTAACATGCCTTCTGGATGAGGCAGTTGCATGGGAACGAATCCAGCCACTACACAAGATGATCCAACCGCACGTGAGTCATTTGGTATATGCCGACGATCTACTGGTGTTCCTGATACCGACCATGAGTGGTCTTAGAGCCATGTCTGACATCATGGAAACATTTGCCAAATATACAGGGTTGACACTAAACAGAGATAAAAGCTGTCTATTTCAACAAGACATGCTCTGATAAAGAAACCCGCACACAAGTGTTGGGAGTCGGGCGAGCCGAATTACCAGTGAAGTATTTGGGAATACCCCTGACAATTAACTATGCACGAAACGAAGACTGCCAATCTCTGGTAGATTACATACAAAAACGTATAGAGGGATGGCAAGCGCAAAGCTTATCGTTTGGAGGAAGGATTGAACTGGTAAGATCGATCATCACATCTATTGCAAACTACTAGCTACAAACTATTTGTTGAGAATCAATAAGGGACTTTTAGTCCCACATCGGAATATGTAGTTTGTAGAGGAGCTAGACTCCCTATATATAGTGAAGTAGTCCATCAATAAAATTATCAATCTATTATTTTCTACATGGTATCAGAGCCATAACTCTCTCTCTCTCTCTCTCTCTCTCTCTCTCTCTCCACAAAACAAAATCCCCCCCCCTACTCCAGCCCCGACCCCTCCTCCTGTAGCCGCCCCCCCCCCCCTCCTGTAGCCGACCACCCCCCCTGTCGCAGCTTCCTCCCCCTCCTCCAGCCCCGACCCCACCCCGCACCCCTTCAGTAACGCCCCCCCCTTTCCAGGAACCCCCCGACCCCCCCCCCCCCCGAACCCCCCCCACCCCGACCCCCCCAAACCCTAACCCTAACCCTAGTTTTTTTTTCATGGAAACCCTAAGCCTAGACCTAGCAGCCCCATCAAACCCTAACCCTAGCTGTTAAAAAAAACGGCGTATTTCGAATAGAGACGGCTGTCAAATCTTTATTTGCACCAACTCTGTTCCGTGCTTACGCCGTTTGGAACTAACAAATGCTTTATTTGTTATTCCTTCTTCACATCAGGATCTATGCAGAGACTGATCATGTCTTCTCTGGTGACCTGACGTGTTCACTTTACTTGCGCGCGCCGGTGCTGGCCAAGTTAGTAGCACATTAGTAAAGTCTCTGACGTTGAAGAAGACGACGTCGACGACGAAGACGACGAAGACGGCGAAGACGACGACGTTGGGTCAGTTGCAGATTCCGACGACGACGAAGAAGACGACGAATTGAGTTCAAAGTTGCAGACGCCATGGATTCGATCAGTGGCAAACTGACGGCCGATGAGATGAAGGCCTTGGTTGATGATATCTTATCCAAGAGATTAACCGAGGTAACCCCACGTGTGATCCATACTGATGTGGATCCGTCGCCTTACAAAATGGGGAAGCTGGAGAAACTGGAGACGAAGTTGGAAGGAACTTCCAACTACTTGAAGTGGTCGCGGCAGGCGATGCGGACACTGAAGGGACGTGGCTTGGTTGGCTATGTCACTGGCCAAGCCAAGGCGCCAGCCGATCACTCCACGAAGGAGTTTGCTGTGTGGGAGATTGTCAACAACGTCGTGGCTGGGTGGTTGACTGCCTCTTTAACTGACCAGGTGTCGGGCAATGTCGAGGCTATGGAGGCTGCTGCTGATATATGGCAGACTCTCAAAGATATGTACTCCGGCTCCGGTAACCCTATGCGAGTCTTTCAACTGCAAGATGAACTCGATAGGGTGGCCCAAGACGACCGTACCATCTCTGAGTACGCGGTCCTGTTGAAGAAGTATTGGTCTGATCTGGATCATTATGATCCTCTTGGGATGGAAGATGCACAAGTCGAACCAGCCTTCGCAAAGTACTTTCAGACGTTCTTGGCTTATATTTTCCGGCAGCGTATGATAAAATTCCTGAAGGGACTACACCCTATATTTGAGCAGCGACGAAATATCCTCCTTTCCCAACCCACGCTCCCGACCTTGGAAGAAGCTATCGCTGTCATGACACAGGAAGAAGCTCGACTGAAGTTGATGCCCAACAAGGGCTCCTCCCAGGGGGAGCCAGCCGCGGTTGAAAAGTCTGCCCTTGCTGCCTTCAATCAACCTCCATCTATGGGTGGTGTTTGTCATAATTGTGGTGATTCCGGACATTACATCCGATTTTGTCCAAAACCCTTGTGCAATCAGTCTACTGATCGAGGACGGGGTCGTGGAGGCCGACGTGGTGGTAGAGGAGGATATGCTGGTCGAAGGGGCGGCCACAAAGCAAATCTGGCGGAAGAAGGGGGAGAGCATCACCTGGCTGAAATAACCCCGCTTGAGCGGGAGTTTCTTGAGAAGTTGCGTGGCACGAAGCTGGGTTCGGCCGACAGTCCTGGGGCGTCTTCAACCTCGGAAGATCACTTCACTTGCTTTGCCCAAACCAGCACCAATGATTCTGCACGTGCTCTTGCATCTATCCATCAGCCAGGATGGATTATGGACTCTGGGACATCTCGCCATGTCACGGGGTCCCGTGGTGCGTTTCGGGAATATACTCCCCTACCATTGCCGGAGAGTATTCAGACCGCTGATGGTACATCCAGCCCTGTAATGGGTAAAGGCACTGTCGCATGCACCCCTTCCATCACTCTAACCAATGTCCTTCATGCTCCATCTTTTTCTGTCAATCTTCTATCCATTAGTGCCATTATACTTGATCTTAACTGTACTGTTTCCTTTGACATTCCTCAGGTGACTTTTCAGGAGAAAGGGACAGAAAGACGACTTGGGACTGGCACATGGCATAAGGGGCTGTGGTATTTAGACAGGACTGGACTGGACAAAGCATTGGCTTCCTTGGTAGCAGACGCACCACCAGAAGCTTCCTGTCGCAGTGTTGAAGTCGACTTGCTACTCCACCACCAGCGTGTCGGTCATTCCTCTTTTCCAGTTATTGGTCGAATGTATCCGTCCTTATATCAAAGGGCTAATAAAGAGACGTTATTTTGTAATGCTTGTGCTTTGGGAAAACATACCAAAAGCTCGTATGTGAGCACAGGGAATAGGAGTTCAGCTGCTTTTGACTTGATACATTCAGACGTATGGGGCCCTTGTCCTACAACCGGGATTAACGGCTTTCGATGGTTCGTCACCTTTATTGATTGTTATACCCGTGTGACATGGGTCTACCTTCTGAAGAATAAAAGTGACGTCCTTGAGGCCTTTCAGGACTTTCATCGACGAGTGGAAACACAATATGACGCTAAAATTAAGTGTTTCCGATCCGACAATGGGACGGAGTATACGAATAAGCGGGTTGCTGAGTATTTTTTAACTCATGGAATACTTCATCAAACTTCATGTGCTTATACTCCGGCTCAAAATGGTGTGGCGGAACGAAAGAACAGACACTTGCTGGAAGTTGTACGGACGATGATGCTGGCTATGAATGTCCCGAAGCACTTATGGGGGCAGGCTATATTGACGGCCTCTTATCTCATCAACAGAATGCCATCTTAGGTATTGGACTGGAAGACACCATTGGAGATGCTTACTGGAGCTAATACATACACTGTTCCACCAAAAGTTTTTGGATGTGTATGCTTTGTCCAGGATAATCGGCCAGGCGTTGGCAAACTGGATCCTCGGGCAGATAAATGTGTCTTTGTCGGTTACACGGCGACTCAGAAGGGTTATGCCTGTTGGAGTCCAGTTGAGCGGAAGATGTTTGTCAGCATGGACGTTACTTTCAGAGAACTCGAACCATACTATGGTTCGGATGAAGGATCCGCATTTGGTGACACACCTAACACAGATGGTGTTCGATGTGAGGGGGAGATAATAAACCCAAATGTGGTCGTCGGATCGGTTCCGTGTCCGGTTGTAGAAAACTGGACAAAAGGGGGAGAGCACAGTGACTCAGATACAGAAAATGAAGAAGAAGATCCATATGTTACGCAGGAGGAGAAGCAGACAAGGGAAAAGGAGCTCCAAGTCTACAAAAGAAGACAACAGAAGTCCAGTACTGTGCCTATGCCATGCCCTGTGCCTACTGTACCAAGTCCCTTGTCTACTCCTGCTCCAACTCCTGAAGATGTTGCCCCCGCACTGAATCACTCGGATTCTGATGCGGATCTCTCCGACTCGGATGGTACGATCTCTCCACCACCTATTGCTCCCTTAAGGAGATCTTCTCGTATCAATGCGGGTAAGGCTCCTGCTCGTTTTGATGATTACGAACATGACATTGCCAACTTCTTGTCTTATTCTAACATTTCTTCGAATTATCGAGCCTTCATTGCATCGTTAGACTCTACTTCGTTGCCCAAGTGTTGGCAGGAAGCAAAGAAAGATCCAAGGTGGAAAGCTGCAATGATGGAAGAACTTGGAGTACTGGAGAAAAATAAGACATGGGAGCTGGTTCCATTACCCAAAGGGAAGAAAGCTGTGGGATGCAAATGGGTGTACACAGTGAAAGAGACGCCAGAAGGAAAAGTTGAGCGGTACAAGGCGAGGTTGGTTGCAAAAGGATTCACACAGTCATATGGAATAGACTATGATGAGACTTTTGCCCCAGTAGCAAAAATGAGCACCGTACGAACTCTGGTCTCCATTGCAGCGAACTATGGGTGGAAGCTGTACCAGTTGGATGTGAAGAATGCCTTTCTTCATGGGGACCTGCAAGAAGAAGTATACATGGAGCTCCCGCCTGGGTGCTATGCGACGGAATCAAACGGAGGGACGTCGCAAGGAAAGGTATGTAAACTGAAGAAGTCACTATACGGGCTCAAGCAATCCCCTCGAGCCTGGTTTGACAGATTCAGAAAGGCTGTTACAGGCATGGGATACCGTCAAACAAATGCAGATCATACGGTCTTCCTTCAGCATGCAAGAGGCCACATCACTATACTTGCTGTATATGTGGATGATATAGTGATCACAGGTGATAATGAAGTCGAGATCACTAAACTGAAGTCAAAACTCGCGAAAGAGTTTGAAGTGAAAGATCTAGGAGCGATGAGGTACTTTCTAGGTATCGAGGTGTGTGAAGGCGAACAAGGAATTGTTCTCTCACAGAGAAAATACACACTAGATCTGCTGAAGGAGACAGGGATGCTGGGATGCAAAGCAGCGGTCACTCCAATTGACCAGAAGTGCAAGTTGGGAGCAGAAGCAGGAGAGCCCGTTGATCGTGAAAGATATCAACGACTTGTAGGAAGATTGATTTATCTGGGACACACTCGCCCTGATATCTCATTTGCGGTGAGTGTAGTGAGTCGCTACATGCATGATCCAAGAAAGGGTCATATGGAAGCAGTATTTCAGATCTTGAGGTATCTGAAAGGAACGCCGGAAAAGGGGCTATGGTTCAAGAAGAATGGACGCATAGAAGTTGAGGGATACTGTGATGCAGACTGGGCGAGCTGCATAGACGACAGAAGGTCTACCACAGGATACTGTGTTTTTGTAGGAGGAAATCTGGTCTCATGGAGAAGCAAGAAACAGTCTATGGTAGCACGGTCGACAGCTGAAGCAGAATACAGAGCAATGGCTCTGGGAGTGTCAGAGTTGCTATGGGTGAAAGCATTGCTGACAGAGTTGAAGCTGGATAAGGGAGCACCATTGCGTCTTCTGAGTGATAGTCAAGCTGCAATAAGTATAGCTAACAATCCAGTTCAGCACGACAGAACGAAGCACATCGAGATTGATCGATTCTTCATCAAGGAGAAGCTGGAACAAGGGATACTGAAGATTGACCATGTCCGCTCAGAAGAACAAGTTGCAGACTGTCTGACTAAGGGTCTTAGTTCATTAAGTCTGTCGAAGCTATGTAACAAGATGGGGATGATCAATATCTATCGCCCATCTTGAGGGGGAGTGTTGAGAATCAATAAGGGACTTTTAGTCCCACATCGGAATATGTAGTTTGTAGAGGAGCTAGACTCCCTATATATAGTGAAGTAGTCCATCAATAAAATTATCAATCTATTATTTTCTACACTATTCAGCTACCCAAAGCCACGATGCAACAAATTGAAAAGCGTTGAGCGAATTTCATTTGGCAAGGGGGACTCCACGCCATTGCGTGGGACACACTTTGCAGACCAGAAAAGGAAGGGGGTCGGGCTCCGATCACTGGTGATGACATGCAAGGTCGCTGAGATTCGATTAGCATGGAGATTCATCCAGGGCGACTCACTATGGGCGGAATGGATGCACAGTAAATATCCGAGGGCCGGGATCGAATTACTGGGAGTACCGACAAAACAATAACGAGTCGGTAACTTTCAAATACTTACTTTGCTGCAGAGGGGACATCAAACAACATATCACCCGGATATTCTATGATGGAGGAAACCTGATCTATACTTAGATCCATGGATCACGCAGAAAAACCTACTCCGGTTCACCGGAATGCAAGAAGACCGAGCTGCTCATAGGGGCATGAAAGTGAGCTGCATCATCCGTTATGGATGTTGGAGGCCAGAAGACCATCGGGTGACTAGGCTTGCTGCAGCGGCCATCAAATAATGCAAAATAGAGAGAACGCTTGGGCGAGACATATGGGTTTGGTCAGATACACATACAACAAGCTTTGAGGCTAAACGAGTATATGACAAATTCAGAAGACAAAACGAGGCGCTACCTAATGGAGATATGGTCTGGAAGGCGGGGATTCCACGCAAAATGCAATTATGTTTCTAGAAGGTGATACTCGGAAGACTGATGACTAAAGATCGATTGCAGCGATTCGGAGTGCAACTATCGAATTACAACTGTCCATTATGCCAACAAAATCTGGAGTCTATCACACATATTTACCTAGCATTTCCGGTGTCCAAACTCATAGGCACACCCAGTTAACAAAGATGGGACTGCTGCCTAGTACAGGAGATGGCATTGAAGAGGCTATACAAGCAATAAAAGGATCCAGAGGTCGGGGAGAGGCATGGTATCGAGAAGCAAGTGCTAGGCTCGCATCAGCTATTTGGCACATTTGGAAAGAACGGAACAATAGAGTGTTCCTAGGCACTAGCACGGTACCCATAGGTATACTACACAACATAGAATATGATGTAAGAGAGATGGGCAAGATGATGCCTGCTTAAAGGCTCTAGGAAGGAGAGGTGCTTGTAATACTGTGGCTCTGAGAGTGGAGAGATACTTGTAATACTTTGTTCTCATCAATAAATTTACCTGGTTCCAAATATATATATATATATATATATATATATATATATATACACACACACACACACACACACACACACATATATATATATATATATATATATATAACCAACCCATGTCATATATACATAAACATAACTAAACTAAATCCAACATCACTCATACCTAATATATAAGATCAATCTATATAGCATCAACCAAACTCTAAACTGGACAAGAAATCCAAAATCAAACACACCCAACTCAACTGATACATAACAGTTATATACATAGCTATATATATACACAATATTAAAAAAAAATATCACCAAAAAAACTTATGCTTGAATTAAATAAAAATAGAAAAACCAAGGGTTGGAATGAAGTTACCAAACTGAAGAATTTAACACTGCCTCGAAAATATCATCAAAACAACAAGAATACATTAAAGAACTATAGAGATACCGAGAAGAATTCGAGACTTGAATTTACAGTGTTTTGGATTAAACACCATAAACTCAATAAACCAAACTCTCTTATTATCTCTCTAACAGAGAAGGGCAATATATAAATCCTATCGTAATAAACCCAATACAAGTCCAAGTCCTAACTTAACTTAAATAACCATAAATAACTTGAAGAAATCAGTAATAAAAATAATTCAATCAATCAACCTGACTCGAACGGGATGAGATATGCTGTCCCTATTTTGGTGTCCCCAACTGTCCCCTCTCACAAGGAGAAGTGGACCCCACCAATTTTGTAAAAAAAAATAACACACAAAATTGGTGGGATCCACCTCTCCTTGTGAGAGGGGACATGGTTGGGGACACTAAAATCGGGACAACAGATCTCATCGTGACTCGAACTCCTGTCAGTTCCAGTTATTGCATTACATTAATGATCAAAAGTAAATATATAGTTTGGGCAGACAAATCCATTATCTATTGGAAGATGTTTCTAATTAAGAGCATCTCCAACCCTATTGTCTTGTTAAGTGTTGTGAGTCTTAGGTGGCTCCTATGTGGCATGAGCCACAAGATAATGTTTTGTTTATGTGGCAAAATTATATCTCAAAAGACAATGAGATAGAAAAACTCTCTCCAATGCAAAAGTATTGAGGAGACAATAAAAAGTATTTTTTCCAACTTCCAAGACAACTCTTCCACTTCTTCAACTTTTTTATAAATATTTCTATTCATAATTGATGATGTGGAGACAAAGTCATTGTGAAGTGCATTGTCTAGATCTAGACAACCAACTTCACATTGTCCTTGCCATGTCATTGCCATGTCAACTTCATGTTTTATTCTACATTTGCATTGGAGAAGAATTTTTGGAATGAAAATTTGTCATTCCTATGTGGCAACCATTTTTTCTAAACTCACAATAGGGTTGGAGATGCTAAAGGCAAATTAGGATTGTTCTCTCTCAACTTAGAGTATTGGTAGGGTTTCGATACAACATATCAGATTTTACATGAGCTGCACATCAAAGAATACTCCCACATAACGAGCTGTATGAATAAGAACTCCCGCTATTAAGCATCTCGGAATGTATGTTTCTGAAATAGTTAAATCTTTTTATGTGACAACTCAATGACGGTGCAGTCTGGCTGCTGCAAACCTCCTACCGCCTGCACATACGGCAACGGCATGCCAATGGCGACCACGGTAGGAGCTCAGGACGAAGACTGCTACCGTTGGAACAACGATGTGAGCGTGCTATGCTACAACTGCGACTCGTGCAAGGCAGGCGTGCTGGAACAGGTGAGGAGGGACTGGCACAAGCTCTCCGTCCTCAACGTCGTCGTCGTCATCTTCCTCATCGCACTCTACTCCATCGGCTGCTGCGCGTTCCGCAACGCCCGTCGCTACGAATCCGATCATCCTTACGGGCAGAACCACATGTCCAAGATCCATCCCCGCTGGGACTACTACTGGCAAGTACAACTATCACTAAATTCTTCAACTTTCCTTTCCTGTTGGCGCACTCTTTTCCTATTGGATCTACGGTCCTCTTACAACTATCAAGAAGTTAAGAAGTTGGACAGTTACTAATTGGGTCCCCTCTATCCCACATGGAGAGAGAGAGAGAGGATCAAATTGAAAACTGTCACCTAGACGATTGTAAGTAGGTTGTAAGCTCAATGGTTGTAATCATAGCATTGCTCATTTATTTGGGGTTTTGTCACAGGTGGAGGTGGTGGCGTGACAGGAGGGAGCAGCTGTACTAGCTCCAGCAGTTCCATATCTCTCTCTTCTACGCTCGTGTCCGAAAATCTTTGCACTTGGAACAGGCTTTAATTGCATGTCAGTACTTCAGTTTTGTGTATAAATGGCTATTAGTAAGGACTACGTTACTCTTGGGAGAACGGATCATAGATTCCGCCAGCTTGTACATTCAGTTGTAGACTGTTCTAATGAACATAGCAGTTGCTTCGAAATAGCCAGAATCTGTCTCTGCAGATTGATTGCTCTACATACACAATTTTTTTCCTAGTCAGGAAGCAGTTATAAAGTTTTTTGCACTCTGTAAGAAAAGATCACTGTCGATTCTAGCTGTTGAGGATGCTTGAATTGAAACATACGCTAGGAGAATTTCAGTTTATTCAGTTTGACTATTTTGATTCAGTTGAAACCGACGATACCCCTAACATATACTTTTGCCTTAGCTTGGAGAATAGAAGAGCGTGAGCTTAATGCTCATCGCATATCTGCATTTCTCAGAGAAATCATACTAGCAAATAAAAATGGTGGTTTTTCGGCTGGAGTATACTTTACCTACACATAATAATCATTTGAGTTTAAAAGTAATTTAAACGGAAATGAGTTAGAGAGCTTCCCTATATTTATTTCAAGAATAGGAAGTACATGTATGCAGGGAATACATGGTATAAATAGATAAATGAGTCTTCTCAGAAGCTGCTCTCAGAGGCCCAACCTTTTTTCTCCAGCTCTAACCGCAATGCCTAAGATGACGAAGAACATATTCTCGTAAAAAAATCATAAAAAATTTTGACTATAAATTTATATTCAAAACGTGCCCATTTCACCTCGATCCCTACCTTAATTCTCTTCTTATTGACATCGAAATCAAAATTTCCCTGGCGAGATGCAGACCGATACTGAACAAGAGATTTCTTGCCTGGTGGGAACCAAAACTCTACGTCGTCCACAAACTACAAAGAAAATACAAGGGTTGGAGATACCGTGCACCGATGAAGGTCAAATTTCAGAACTATGTGGATGAGAAGATTTACCCCCAGTATAGGACTCTCGTATTCAACCCGAACATAGTCCTCTTTTCTCTCCACGATCCGAGGAGTGAACTTATCAGGCTTTGTTGAGGCTATCTGTGCAAAGGGTTCTAGAGGTACAATTGTCAGGTAATTTCCCAACTAATAAATGAACAAGTTCTTATATTCACAAGTTATGCTGTTATGACGTTACCACTTCAACGAGCTCCGCCATTGCTTCTTCTCTGCTTATAGGCTTCTTCCTTTTCCCATCTTCAGGGTTGTAATTCCTGGGAGACATTCCAAGAACCTGTCAAACATTTTAAAACAACTAACCTGGGGATTGTCCTGTGTATTTTAAATTTAGTGAGTCCGTTTTAAGTTCAGTGAGTCTAAGTAGCCTACTTTAGCTCCTCATCGATTAAGTTGTCTGAGGAAGGTTCTTTCCCTTATCAATGTACCCAAATCACATCATTGAGGTACCCCAATATAATTTTCTATATGGTATCGGAGAGCAGGGTAAATCATGACCTTAACTCACAACCTTCCACCAAAAGGAAAACCCTATACAGTTAACCCTACCCTTACCATCTATCCCAAACCAAACCTTCGACCAAGCATTTCCTGCCTCCTCCATATCACTATATCAGGACCAGACCACCCAACTCCACCACCACTAGCTTTCTTCCACCTAACCATCATTTGTACATTGCAGTTAGCTTTTACATTACGTACCCTATATCCTACGTGTAAATACACGATTACGGATTTGGATACGAATATAGATATTTCTCGTGTCGTGTCCTAGCCTACAGTTGGTTTGTCATCATCATCCAAGCCTTCTCCTATCAAAATGAGGTTAGTTATAGAGCATAACAAAATTTCATACAAGATTTAACAAAATTTTATGATTAGTTGTTGACATGACGTCAACCTTCTACGTTGGTGCCAAATTCCTAGAAGATAACTATGAGCATAAGAGGTCATGCCATAAAACCTAGGTGGTCAGTTGGCAGGTGTTAGGAACGAAGCGCGGAAACCGTTTCCCAAACCAGAGAGCCCTGCGAGAGAACCGAGCAAAAGCACATAAACCAAAAACGTCAAATACAAATCGCAGACACAGAGATTTTTACGTAAAAATCCAGATAAGAAAACCACGGGACGATCGGAGTCCAACCCTGAAGAACCTCCATTAATGAAATTAAGAGAATACATCCTCTACAAGCTCCTCCCGATCCAAACAGATCACCAAAACTCACTCGAACAGAAAATAGATTACAACCACGAAGATAGAAGATAACGAGAAATACCCAAAATTGATCTCCTTCTCGAAACAGCCTCCAATGCTTATTTCTCCTTCCAAAAGTTGCATAAGCACTCTTGCCTCCTTCTCTATTGTTGCTCTGAGATATATTTTAGGTTGAGAAAATACCTAGTATATATAGCCTCAAACCCACAACTGTTGAGGTATTCTACTATATGTAGGAATACTCAATCCAAATAATTGATGTATTCTTACCATATATAGAATTACTCAGTCCAACTCAATTGAGATATTCCTACTATATATAGAGATACTCTATCCAAATCTATTGAAATATTTCTACTATATACGAATGCCAAATCCGACTCCGAGATATTTTTCACATAGGTTGGGAACCCCACCCACTCCAACAAATCTTCTCCTTCACAACTATGTGGAGGGGGTCGTCATCCCGACGATCCTCCTGCGGTACTTGAACTGTTCTCTTGGAAGAACCTTTGTGAACATGTTTTCTCTGTTGTCATCTGTATGAATCTTATCAAACGTCGCGTCCTTCTTCTCAACCACATCTCGTATCCAATGATACCGAGTCTCAATGTACTTGGACCGACTATGAAATGTCTAGTTCTTCACAAGGTGAATGATATTATGGCTATCGCAAAGCAAAGTATACTGCTCTTGCTTTAGCCCCAGATCCTGCAACAACTTCTTCATCCACAACAACTCCTTGCAAGCCTCAGTCACCGTAATGTACTTTGCCTCTGTCGTCGACAAAGCAACACACTTCTGCAACCGCGACTGCAACGATACCGCTCCACCAACAAACATATCACATAATCCGAAGTCGATCGCCTCGTGTCTACATCTCCAGCCATATCAGCATCAGTATAACCAACCAGCTTCAGCTCGTCACCACCAAAAAAAAGTATCCAATCGGCAGTACCCTGAAGGTATCGTAGAATCCACTTGACCGCACTCAAATATACCCTTCTAGGATTGGAAAGGTAACTGCTAACTGTGCCAACTATGTGAGCAATGTCTGGCCTCATACATACCTTAGCATACATGAGACTTCCCACAGCTGGGGCATATGGAACCTGCTCTATATATTCCTTCTCGTCTTCGGTAGATGGATACTACTCCTCAGTGAATTTAAAGTGAACCGCAAAGGGGTTACTCACTTTCTTCGACCCGTCCATCTCCAAACGCTGAATTACCTTGTGAATGTAATTCTTTTGGGACAAGTGTAGAAGCTTTAACTCTCTCTCTCTCTCTCTCCTCTCTCTCGGCTGATCTCCATCCTAAGAATAGTCTTTGTTGCGCCCACATCCTTCATAGAGAAGGCCGCGTCAAGTTGGCGCTTCAACTCCGCATCCTAGTGGCATTTCGACCCACCAGTAGTATATCATCAACATAGAGCAGTAAAATGATAAAATCATCCTCAACAAAGTACCTGACAAATATACAGTGGTCCGACGTTGGCTATGCTCCCCTATAAACGACTCGAACTTCTTGTACCACTGCCTCAGAACCCGCTTCAGACCATACAAGCTATTCCTTAACCGGTAAACCAAGTGTGACTTGCCCTTCTCATAGAATCCCTCTGGCTGCTCCATGTACAACTCATCCTCAAGATCACCGTGGAGAAATGTCGTCTTCACGTCCATTTGCTTGACCTCCAAGTCGAAACTGGCTACCAATGCTAGCACCATCCAAATAGACGACTGCTTGACGACTAGCGAAAAGATCTCACCATAATCTACGCGATTTCGCTGACCATAGCCTTTAACTACCAGCCTCACTTCGTATTGAGGGCGAGCGGTGTCATCTGTCTGCTTCACTCTAAATACCCATCAAATTTTTAAAGCTTTCTTGCCCTTTGACAACCACACCAGATCATAAGTGGAGTTAGCCTGTAAGGGGCTCATCTCCTCCGGCATAGCCTCCATCCACTCCTGCCTATATTCGTCGTCCATAGCCTCTGCGAAACTTTCATACTCTTCCACGTCAGTCAGTAGCACGTACTCACCCGCTGAGTATCTCGTAGATGATTGACTCTCTCTGTCACTCCTCCTCAACAGAACTACTGGTGCTGGCTGTATATCAACAACCTCCTCCTCCTCTTCAGGAACTACCTTCTCGGCATGCTCATCCTCTTCAGGGTTACCCTGACCACCATCAGTAGGCTGATGATCAAGGTTGGGAGCAACTCCATGTACTGGCTTCCTCATAACTAGACTGTCAATAGATAGTCAAAAATTTGAATCTGATTCGATTCCATATCCGAACTTTCAGATATTATCTGAAATTTCATATATTTGATTCAGAAATCTGAATATTTTTCGGATATTATCCTTTTTCGGATACAAATTCGGATATTAAGGTATTTGAATCCGTTAATATCCGATCCGACTTTAAATTTTAAATTTCAGATATCGAATTCGGATATCCGAAATTTTATATATATTATAGTACAATGTATATAATATATATTAATTACTAGAGAATATTAAAAGATTTTATTCCCAACTGACATTTACATAATATAATTAATTTATTACTTTTATATCAATATATTATAATATAATGTATATATAATAGTAATATATATTAATTATAATTTACAACAGAAGATGAAAATGCTCAAATATGTAGAGCAATATATATGGCCATCTCAAATTGAGCATTATTGAAATTTTCAACAGAAGAT
Source organism: Iris pallida (assembly GCA_029216955.1). NCBI lineage: Eukaryota > Viridiplantae > Streptophyta > Magnoliopsida > Asparagales > Iridaceae > Iris > Iris pallida. The sequence continues at coordinate 53,031,694 of JANAVB010007399.1, forward strand.
AAAAGGATTCAAATAGAGCAATATATAGAGCAAGTCAGCTGAGCATTTTTGAAATTTTCAATAGAAGACGAAAGGGCTCAAATAGAGCAATTAAATTTGGTTTTAAGATATTCCGATAATAACTAAATTTTTAATATTTCGGTTTTCGGATATCGAATAATAACATTCGAATTTTTTAGCTGAACGGATAGGATATTATCCGATATTCGCTAAAGTAAACGGATACAAATTCGAAGTGTCAAAAGAGATATATGTTCGGATATCGGATCGGATTCGGATATTACCAAAAAAATCGGATACAAATATTGCCCTATCCGTACCTATAAGCATCTGTTGACACCATTACCCATAACTGGATCCTCTGCGATGTCCTCTGAAAACTGTTCGAAGCAAAATGACTCTAACTCGGACAATTCTTCAGCCTCAGAAGGCATCTCAGAATCCTGAGTGTTGGTCATGGTCTGATCCTCGACGAATACACGTCCCTGCTTCGGTATAACTTTCTTCCTACAGGGTCATAGAGTCTATAGCCAAACTCATCCCGACCGTAGCCAATAAAGACGCACCGCCTCATCTTCGGCTCAAGTTTGGATCTCTCGTCGTTCCGTACATGTACGAAGGCCTTACAACCAAATAATCGCAGGTCATTGTATGATGGTTCTTTGACGTACCATACGTTATCGGGCACATCACCCTGCAAAAGAGCACTAGGAGATAAATTAATAACATAAGCAGCTGTGTAAAGTGTCTCACCCCAATAGTTGTCCGACAAGTTTGCTTCTGACAACAAACATTGTACCCTCTCCATCAGAGTCCTATCCATGCGCTCCGCTACACCGTTAAACTGCGGTATCTTTGGTGCAGTCTTCTGATGTCGTATCCCTTGCTCTCTGCAATAAGCATCAAAGGGACCAATGTACTCGCCGCCATTATTGGACAGAACACATAGTAGCTTCTTGCCTATCTCCTCTTCAACAGAGGCTCGAAACTCTTTGAAAATTGACAACACATAATCCTTGATCTTTAATATATAGATCCAAACATTCCTGTAACAATCATCAATAAACGTCATAAAATAAGAAGCATCACCAAAAGATTTTACCTTCATAGGACCGCAGACATCCGAGTAAATCAACTCGAGCAACGCCGGCTTCCTTGAACTTGGGTGACTTTGAAAAGTCACCCTATTTTGCTTCCCCCACTAAACAGTGCGTGCATTCTTCAATTTTATAGACTTTAGCTCCGGAATCACCTTCTTGTTCACTAAGTAGTTCATCCACTTCTTGCTGATATGGCTGAGCCGTCTGTGCCACAACTCAGTAGATGCATCGGTAGCTGCGTTCACCTCATGTGTCCCATGTATGCTCCCTTCTATATAATAGTTCGGACTTCTTGCTTCATCTGGCAACAGTGTTATAAATTTCTCTACGCGGAGACAGTGCGCCAAGGGCCCGCCTAGCGTCTAGGGCACCTAGGTGCCGAATTGAATTTTTTTATGTATATGTATGTATATAACATATAAATATATATGTCAAAAGTGAACAAGATTTCATAGTTTGACATGTTGGTTAGCCTGTTGTGTTTAAATTTGTGGATTGGGAATGGGAGGTCCCCAGTTCGAGTGGGATGTACGTTTTTTTCCCTTTCTTTCTTTCTTTCCTTTTCCTTTTCCTTTTCCTTTTCCTTTCCCTTTCCCTTTCCCTTTCCCTTTCCCTTTCCTTCAATTTCATTTTCATTTGCTTTTCCTTTTCCTTTCCCCCTCTTTCCTTTTCCTTTCCCTCTCCCTGTGGTCTCTCTCTCCTCTCCTCCTCTCCTCCCTCTCTCCTCTCTCTCTCCACCACCACCACCTCCACATCACCACCGCCACCGCCTTCACATCACTACCGGCTGCACCACCACCGCCTCTACCACCACCGGCTCCACCACCACGACCACCGCCTCCTCCGGTAAGTTTTTTTTTTTTCTTTTTTTTTTGAAATTTTACAATAGGCGGCCGCCTAGGCCCGCCTAGGCTCGCCTAGCGCCTAAGCTGGCCGACTAGGACCTTTTCGGTGCGGCCGGCAGCCGCCTAGCGTCTAGGGCCGCCTCGGCCGATTTTTAGAACACTGTCTGGCAATCATCATCGAACTTCTAGAAAGCTTCCACTGACCGTTCCCGAAGAGATTGAAGAAACCCTCGTCATCCAACCTTCGAACTGACACCAGGTTGAAACGAATATCAAGAACATGACGGACATCTTTGAGAACAAGAACTACACCCATCGTCGTCCTCAAATGCACATCTCCAATAACAACTTTCGACACATCTCCGTTGCCCATCTCCAACACTCTACAGTCGCCTATTGTATAAATGGCAAATAGTTTCCTGTTGTGAGATACGTGCGCTAAAGCACCTGAGTCCACCAGGCAAGAGTTGCGATCGCAAGCGAGGTTCATGACTATCTCATCACCTACAATGATCATATTGCCTCCATGTGCCGAGACCGCCACTGTAGTGTTCTCACTTTGCTTTCTCTTATCGTCCTTCTCTCTCTTCCAAGCGAAACAGTCCCACTTGATGTGGTCTTTCTTGCCACAATGATAACATTTTAAGTTCTTGTACCAACCCTTGCGCCTGTTATTGTCTCTGCCACCGTCTGGACCCCTGCTTTTGCTCCTTCCGCGGCTCTCTGAAACTAGCGTCTCTGAGTGAGATGTGGATGAAGTACCCTGATAACGTCTTCACATCTCTTCATTCAGTACTCCGCTTTTGGCAAACTCCAGGCTGACCATGCCTTCCAGAGCAGAAGCGTTCATAGCCAATCGTACTGTTTCCCATGAGTCTGGCAATGTACATAACCACCAAAGTTCCTGAACTTCGTCGTCAAACTTGACTCCTATTGAGGATAGCTGGTCCACCACGCCCTGGAACTCACTCAAGTGATTTTTAATAGACGCACCATTTTGTAATGTAGACCGATCATCATCCGGATTAAGAACAATTTATGTACCCCAGTCTTCTTCGCAAATAGAGATTCCAGCTTATCCCACAGTGTCATCGCGTGCTTACTACTGACAACGTGATTATACACGTTCTCGTCAACGAACTGCCTTATGTACCCACACACCTGTATATGCTCGAAAATTCAGTCCTTTTCAGATTTATCACTGGGCCTCTTAGAAGCAAATACCGGCAAATGCAGCTTCTTAATAAATAGCAAATCCTTCATCTTGCTTCTCCAATAGTGATAGTTGGTATCGTTCAGGTTTACCATGCTTATCGGCTTCACGTCCATATCTACTCACTGATTTGACTGTCAACTTATGACACCTCTCTGAACCCAAACTTTGGTACCACTCTGTTGGGAACGAAGTACGAAAAATGTTCCCCCAAACTAGAGAGCCCTGCAAGAGAACTGAGCAAATGAACACAAACCAAAAAAGTCAAACACAAATCGCAGACACATAGATTTTTAAGTATAAAACCTAGATGGAAAAAACCACGAAGCGATCGAAGACCATTCCTGAAAAACCTTCACTAATGGAATAAAGAAAATATACCCTCTACAAGCTCATCCAGATCCAAACGGATCACCACAACTCACTGGGACAAAATAAATTACAAAACCACGAAGATAGAAGACAACGAAAAATATCTGAAATTGATCTCCCTCTCTGAAACGGCCTCCACTCTTTCTTTCTTCTTCGCAAAGTTGCACAAGCACTCGTCTCCTTTTTTCTCTTTTGTTGCTCTGAGATATATTTTAGGGTGAGGAAACACCTAGTATATATAGCCTCAAATCCACAAGTAATTGAGGTATTCAACTATATGTAAGAATACTCGGTCCAAATTATTGATGTATTCCTATTACATATAGAATTACTCAATCCAACTCAATTGAGATATTCCTATTATATATAAAAATACCCAATCCAAATCCATTGGAATATTTCTATTATATATAGGAATACCCAATCCGACTCCGGAATATTTTCCACATAGGTTGGGAACCCTACCCACTCCAACAGCATGTGGATAAACATATCTTTTTTATTGTAATTTGTAATGCCACGGTCCCAAAATACGTAGAACCATGATACATAAACATGCCAGCTACGTATCAAGTGGACTCCAGCCCAGCTCGAATACGTATAAGCTGTCTAGAGGTCAAGTCTAACTATACCTAGTAAGTCAAACTATATCTCAATCTACAGAATATCATCTGAATATCATCTCAAATGAGAACCAAGTGTACCAATGCTGATAAAACAATAATACACCGATTCCACAAGAATAAAATACCAAGAAAGATAATATATAATAAAGTTGGCCAGACCTTAATACAACTGTTAGAATAAGCTCATCACAAAGAAGTAAAGCTTGTTTAACTAGGCTATATCAGCAGAATAACTGAATAAGAATAAACGTGTCAATAGAGGAATATGATAAATGAACCACTAATATACCTGAAATCCTGAAGATGTAATCGTCAATCACCAACTATTCTATAAAGCAAGCTCAGGGTCGACTAGTTGCACAACATGTCCATTAGTCGGTTGATTGGAACATATCGGTAGATGCAAAAATATAATTTTTATAATCTGGAATATATATGGAAAAGATGTATTTCAGAGATCTCTAACCTAGGAGATATGATTTATATCATGAAAAAATAATAGGTCGAGGTGGTGGTATCACATGGAAAAGTTACAAGTTGATTTCCTAAGTTTTCGGTGTTCGACAGGTTGTCCTACGAAGATGGATGTACAAACTTGCATAAAACTTAACGAGATCAAAATATAATACAATGGGATGATAGAGGGATGTGTTAGGATCATAACAAGGAATTATTTGTTGTCGTGGCGCGTCACTGTAGCAGCACGAAAAGCAAAGGCACAATATATAGCAAAACTGCTGTGTACCTCAGACAGACAGTATTTAGAGGAGCACAATACAAATAAGAAAAAGTGTATAAAAGAGATTCTTTATTAAATAATCATGATTACAAAACAGTGAAACTCCATGTTTATGATTACACAAATAAAGCTATCTACTCAGCGTACAAAAGCGCAGCGTACTGTCTACTCAGTGTACAAAAGCGCAATGTACAAAAGCGCAACATACAGGCAACCTAACATGCATTTCACAATGTCTGTCAAGAAAAGTGCCTTTTCTCGATGCCCCTACAATAGACGCCAAGAAAAGGGTCGTTTCTCGGCGCAACTCCTAGGCACCGACCGGACAGGGATAGGAATTACAATAAATCCAAGGCCATGAACTCAACATCTTGGCGCTCGGCATCGTCTCGGATCAAAGAACAGCTAATGCGCTGCATAAACAGGGACAACTCCATCCATAGTCAGCAGAGTTCTTCTCAAAGACTCCTTCATCAAGCTTGTTACTTTTGTGAACAAAGAGTTATGCAATCCTAGCCCCCGACTAGCATAAGTTTTGCAAAGCTCGCCAAGGAGAAGACCCACAGTTATCGGAGTACAACATTGTCTCCGACAGGTAGTGGGAGAGAGGGGTGCATGAATGAGTTGTGCCCTAAAAATATCATAATTTATAGGCTGTGTGGTCAGACCCACATGCCAAGTGGCAGCTAGTCAAAGGCTCCGAGTTAATTTGATGAACCTCGTATTCATCACAATGAATATCATTTATGAGATTTCTGACTAAGTCTTTAGTCAAAGTCATCACTTCTTGAGCCCCACGAAGTAGCATAAATTAAGGAGTTTTAACCCAAGACGACTCAAAAGCGCAGCGTTCCAGAGTAGCCAAAAGCGCAGTGCCGTGGAAGCAGCTAAAAGCGCAGCGCTTCGGAAGCAGTTAAAAAACACAACACTCACAAAACTCCAACCCTAGGCCATTACTTCAATATTTATGGCATGCAGACACGAATGTCAGGGGACAACCATCAATTGCCAGCTGTTAGATAGCAGAGGTCAGATATCGGATAGCAGATGTCAGATGTCAGTCGAGAGCACGACCTCCAACGCACCCCAAAAGCGTAGCCACTTTGGCTCCCCAAAAAGCGCAGCCTTTACGACGTCCGGAAAGCGAAGCCTCCACGACGCACAGCCCACTCACAACACTCCTAAGATGGCATTGTTGAAAGATACCACGTGGCCAGCAAGGAAGCAGTATCTCATAGATACGATCAAATCTATTCTGTTTAAACATAACGGGATCTTTGAGCGATGTGCACACGACATGTGTCATTGACTCAGTCATGTTTATGAACGGTGTCAACCACTCAAGATCTCAGCAACAAATGAATCCCAACAACTACCACATGTCAGCTCATCTGCAGCCTAAACAGAGCAGTTACAACATGATCAACTACATTTTCGTACGCGCAGCCTGTTCGCCAAAAATTCCTGCGCACATCGTATATGTGACAGCCTATAAATAGAAGAAGTTTTCCTTTATTTGGAATTTTCGACTGCTTCTTGATTGGCAAACCCAGATCATCCACTCACAGGCATTCAGAGAGTAAGAGCAAGTTCTTCTCGCCGTCAGATTGTCAACGGAGTAAAGGAACCACTACAGTGTTCGATCTCTATCGTCACACTTCCACAGAATCAAATCGTACTTAGGTCTCTTGTTTAGGATTTCTCTTGTACTTCTTCTCGTTTGTAAATAAACTTTGTCCATGGCAACAAAATGACGACTCTGCTGGGGAATCCCTTATCCTCTGACGAGAAGGTCGTGACGCAATCTGACAACAACCTGCTTGGGTCCTCTCAAAAGATGCTGATTGTACGTTTCGATCAGCAAGCTTTCGATGACTTGCTCTCTGAAGGCAATACGAGTCCTTCGAAGCGGCTAGCAAAGCCGAAGAAGACTCGCCGTACCTGGGTGCCCAAAACCACTGTGCCAAGCAGCACAGCTAAAGGGGATGCGCCACAAGCTTTCCAGAATTTAGGCGCACTCCATGCGCCTGCACTCACTACTGCTGCAGTCCCTCAGTCAACTCCAGTGTCTGGGAAGCGCAGCATAGGCTGCCCTTCCCAGGCTGCGCGCCCTCAGTCGAAGGTGCAGCGCAAGAGGAAAGGCGCAACATCCCTTCTGCGTATGGAGCCAGCGACGTAGGAAAGATCCTCTGTCTTTGACAGAATTGCCTGCCCCGTAGGAAAGGCAAAGTTGGATTCTGAGTACTATGCGCCTTCTAGGGCTAGTACGAAGAACTCCAAGACAACACGCGCCATGCGCGATCAACGTGCTACACCAACAACTAGTCGAAAGCATGCGTTGACAGTAATGAGCGCAGCTGATGGCAAGCTGTACATAACTGATTCAGGTGCTCCTGCACCTCGAATGACATAGTTTCCAAAGTCTCCCTGTCACTTGGGCGCATCTCATGCGTAGGAACCAAGCCAAGGAGCAAATATTGTGGTGACAGACTCATGTGAGCAGTGTGGCTGCGAACGTGTAGTGAGTCTGCCCTACAAGCAGCCCCCACTCATGACATAAGCATGTCTCACGTACAGGAATTGGGTCGAAGGGTGTATTCATCACATCTACGCCCATGCGCCCAGCTCAGCTATGCGCGTAGAGTGGGCGTAAATGTGAATACCTCTTCCTATGACTTACGTAACATGATTTCTCACAAGCGTAAAGCAGAAGAGACCCTTGTTACATACATTGTGCCCACCTCAGGGCACACTTGGGCTAACATAATCATCAATTGCTGCTGTAATCAGACGGCAGCATCTCCACCAAGAAGGCAGTCAATTTTTCAAAGGCTGCGACCATCGGCGCCTGTTTGAAAACGTCTCGACAAAAGGTTGTCGATAGAAGATGAGGAAGAAGTTTTGGTTGCCTCGTGCAATGCTACCTGGAGCTCCCCCTCCCTCAAGAAGACCTCCAAAAATCCTTCTATTTCGGTAAGTGCATCCCCTAAGGCAGCAAGCTGGCAGTGCCCATCACGGGTGTGCTCCAACACACTCGCTCTAAGGCCAAGTCCTCATCAGAGGGAACTGTCGCTTCATTGGCAGTACAAGCTGGGGGTAGCAATCCCCCGACATTCTGTGACAACCAGTCATTCCAACCAGACGAGGGTTTGAACGTGACTGATAATCTATGGAGGTGCAAATTATCGCCAGGCTGGGGGTAGCTACTCTCTTGAATCGGAAGATGACATCAACTTGCATGTCTTCCCTCATGAAGGTAAAGACCAAGGATCTGAGTCGGAGAGCGAAACCATCTACTTCCTACCACCTAATGTCAGTATACATGACATGGGGTGACAATGCGGGAAGCAAAAGCAACAAAGGATCGAACTACCTACAGCGTATAAAGACCCTCGAAACAGGCCTGCATAAGTTGACTGAGTCCATGCAAGCTTTGACCCAGGTGGTTCTCGAAATCAAAGACAGATTGCCACCCCGAACCCCTGCTCCAGTAAATCAAGACCCGGGGACAAACGGGGAATCTAATGCACCCTCTCAAGTGCCACCTCCAACTGAGAACCGTGCATTGTCACGGTCATCTGGCCCGCCAATATCAGATGACATACAAGAAGCTCTTAGGGAATTGCATGCACACTTCGACGCTAAGGGATAAACAAATGTCACTCCAAAATCTGGAGATTCGGCAACCATATCCTCCTGAATGGAAGAATGTGGTTTATCCTCCCAAATATAAACCACAAATGCTGACCCCGTTTGACGGGAAGGAGTCTCCCTGTCAATATTTGACATACTTCGCCTTTATGACGGGACACTTTCCAAAAGATGACGCCTTGCTCACAAGCCTATTCGTTGGGGCGTTACAGGAGGTGCACACGAATGGTTTTACAGCCTCCCTGACAACTGCATTTCGTCTTTCGATGATTTTAAACGACTCTTCCTCTCCCGATTCTACGAGGGGAGAATGAACATGACGATGTCTGCTCTAATGGACATTGCTCAGAAAGAAAGGGAGCCAGTTCGTGCCTACATCGAGCGCTTTCGTCAAGCGGCCATGAGGTTACCTCATGGTGTACCTGAACCTGTGTTGATCGTACCGCAAAAATAAGTTCCGAGCAATCAAACTCTGGCACAACGCTCCTCAATACACGGAGTGGACGATATTCATTATCAATGCCGACAATGCTGAGAGGAACGCTCGGGACGCACGCTTGCTTGGGGTGAACTTTCCTACACACGACGACAAAGAAAAACGCCCGTCCAGCAACAACCTCGCCAACACCAGCAAAGACGGTAAGGGGAAACAAGCCATGACTGTCAATATTTCCAAAGGTTCAGCATCTGTGAACCAAAAGCCGGCAGAGGTGCCAAGGCCAAAGCAAAATTATTCCTTTAATGACGAAGACGTGCTAGAGCTCTTCAACGTACTAATGAAGGGTGACAAGCTTCAGCTCCCACCTCCCAAGCGTCTCGATGAGGTGAATAAGGTGGACAACCCCAAGCACTGTTACTACCATTGGTACGTCCACCACCCAACATATGACTGTTACGTGTTGAAGAACCAAATTCAAAGGCTCATTGATGCCAAAATCCTCTCACTTGACTACGAGGACAAAACGGTCACTGCCAACATGGTGACCCTCCAGTTTGGCAGTTTTCCAAAGACGGAAGCCCAAGATGGCATTGTCCCGATCCCCAGGACGACAATAGAGGTCGCTAACCTCCCACCGGCTTGCGACAATACTCAGGGCCTCGTCCCACTTACAACGCCGTGAGGCGAAGTTATGTGGGTTTATCCCGATCTTGCCCCTGACATGATGCTGCCCACGACGCGCTCCGTCAAAGGGAATAAATCCAAATCGTGTCGCATGGTGTCTGTCACGATCGTGGTGTCTGTCACGATCGACGAAGCCCTGGTTGGCACTCGCTCTGGTCTATCTTACCAGCGGAGGACAATTAGGTTTCGGAGGAAGATACACCTCCGCCTGCTACAACCACGACACCCGACGCTTCGGAAGTCGCTCCGTCTCAACCTCCTACAACTGATAAACCGAAGCAGAAGGAGGTTCTCTTTGCCAAACCACTGAAGGAGGACTCATCGGTTGGGGCAATCAAGCCCTACAACTTTGACATATTGGCAAAATCTGCCAATACTCCAGCCATGCTGTCACTTTTCGAGCTTCTTCGTCTCTCCAAGGAGACACGAGATGCCCTCAGCAAGGTGTTGCAGCATGCTGACTCTTTTCTCAGTCAGGTCCCACAAACTAAAGAAGATCCCACGACATGCCCACATTGCCATAATGTGGTCGAGACAATCCCGAACATCACCTTCTCTCAGCAAGGCGTTTCTGAAGAATAATAGGCATAATACACCTCCGTACTATACAGGGTATGTTGGCGCTATTAAGGTCGATCATATACACATCGATCACGGCTCTTCTCTCAGCATCATCCCCCGAAGTTTTACTCTAGACTTTGGGGATACCAATGCACCGGTTGACCGCATCCAACACCACAATCAGCGGTTTCAACGTCGGGAAAAGCCATCCTTTGGACAAAATTCGTCTGAAGTGCCAGATAGGTGATCTCCAAACAGAGGTGATCTGTTATGTTATTAATGCAGACATATCTTACAATGTCTTGTTGGGACGTCCATAGATATAAGAATATATGATCGTGCCCTCCACCCTCCATCAATGCATGAAGTACGTGGCCAGCAATGAGGTCATTAAAACAGAATTTGCTGATATTGATCCCTTCCGAGGGCTCGACGCATACTACACCGATGTTGACCCCTTCCGAGGGCTCGACGCATACTACACCGATGCTGATCCCTTCCGAGGGCTCGACGCATACTACATCGATGCTGATCTGTACAAGTCAGTCCACTTGGACGATGATACCAATGATGCAGACGATAAAGCGAAAACTACAGTTGTGACTGAAGAACCAATAAGAGTCCGATGAAAGGGAAGCCTCCTCAAACGTCAGCTCCGCTCGTGTCTAAGCTTCACGGAAAGGCTCCCACCCCAACGACTGTCAAGTTGCTGGCAGGAGCCCAAGAACTCATCAGGGTCAAGCTGCCAAGAAAGACTCCAGAAGCAGCTCCAAGGTCACGAGATCCTCCGACTACAGCTCCCTTGGTAGTCAAACTACGGCGGAAAGCACCACCACCTCCTCGTGTAGCTGCTCTGGTCCTCACGGACGAAGAGTTATGGGGACTACATATGTGTCCATACTGAGGCACCTTCTTTAGATGATGTAATCTCTCGGGACAAAATTCCGTATTTCATTAATAGAAGGCTATCTTTGAACTACTCTTGTGCACAATGGAATGCTATGTATGTCTTGGATAACACTTTAGGTACGTTACAAACACAAGTAACAACTGTGATAGGTCGAGAATTGGTTTGGCCTAAAAATAACTTATGCATGTGTCTAAGCTACTCTGTGTAGACAGACACTAATGTTAATATTCGAGACTGACGATTCCTATTCATAGACTATGCAGACTATGGAATCCTACCTGAGGACTCGAAGGAAGCGACTTCCATCAGGAGACGCCCGCTCCGATTCTACTACGATACCGCTACTAAAATGTTGTATCGTCGTTCTTACGACGGACTCCTACTTCGGTGTTTATCTGATGCCGAAGTCGAAGAAGCACTCCCGGAGGCGTACGATCGCACTTGCGGAGCTCACCAACCTGGTCCTAAACTGCATGACCGACTACAGCATATGGGCTACTATCGGCCCACCATGAAGTCAGATGTCGTTGATTATGCTAAGAAATGTCGAGTGTGTCAACTTCACGCTGACTTCATCCATCAACCCTCCGAATTCATTCACCCCACAGCGGCAGCTTGGCCATTCGAAGCAAGGGGATGGATATCATCGGACCAATCAGCCCCCCATCCTCTAAAGGACACCGATTCATCCTCGCTATTACCGATTACTTCTCTATGTGGACGGAGACGATACTACTGGCGGAGGTGAAAACCTCGAACATGATTAGCTTCGTTAAGCACCACGTTATCTACCGCTTCGGAATTCCTCGAAGAATTATTCACGACAACGGCCCCTAGTTTGTGAGCCATGCCTTTCATCGATTTTGTGATAAAAAACGAATACAAAACATATATCGACAGCCTACAATCCGACAGCAAACGGGTTAGCAGAAGCATTTAACAAGACAATCGTTAAGCTACTCAAGAAAGTCGTATCATCCAATAAATGCGACTACAATGAAAAGCTAGGCGAATGTCTATGGGCTTACCGCACAACTGTTCGGACACCCACTGGCAATACGTCATTCTCCCTTATTTATGGGAGCGAAGTGGTTCTCCCCCCCTGGAGATTCATATTCCATCACTACGGGTGGTTATCACCAACCAGTTAACATATAAAGACAATCAACGTCGTCGGCTACAAGAAATGGAAGCACTGGATGAAAAGCGTCTACTGGCTCAACAACGTATCGAGCTATATCAAGCTCGGATTTCCGAAGCCTTAACAAAAAGGTCAAGGATAGGACGTTCCAAGTCGGTGATCTCGTCTTATCAGTAAGAAGGCAAATGGTGATGACTCACAAATCAGCTGGGAAGTTTGAACCCAAGTGGGAGGGTCCCTTCGTCATAGAGACGGTGTACTCTAACGGTGCTTACCGACTCGCCAAACTTAATGGAGATCGGCTAATGATGTCGATCAATGGCAAATTTCTAAGAAATACTATATCCAGTTTTTAGCGTGTCTTTCTCTACTAAATTCCTCAGAAAACGAGCAACATATTACCTCTGAATCGCTCTCTACAGTTTTATCTCACCATGTTTTGTCTAAACCTCTGAGCGAGATGTTATGTTTACCATGTTCATATTACCTCTGAGTAAACATTCTAACTATAACAACCCCTGTGTTGCTACATACCCTACATAAAGACATCCACGTCCACATTACCTCTGAGTTGTTTTTATGTCCCCACAGAGTTGTGTCCTTCTATGTTTGTACAACCTCTGAGAAGGTCGACCCTGTCACAAGATCAAATATTTACCATGTCCCTATTACCTCTGAGTAAACACCCCCAGCGGAGCCACTTCCACTCTATCATGTTAAAACTACCTCTGATAGGATTTTTTTGCTACCACAAAAGTTCACAACAAATAAACAAACAAGAAGCAAATAAAGATTTTTTATTTCTTTTAATAATCAGAGAAAGGAAAAAGTTTGACTATAGCAAAATGAAAAGCCTCTCTATAAAGAGGCACAAAATGAGAAAACAAAAGTCAAAATTATTGACTAAGATGTCGACGCACAAGATCACCAACCCAACCTTTCAGGAAGGTGATTATTGGCCCAACAGACTCTTTGGCTTGGCTTTCTGCTTCTTGACGCCTCACTACCTCGTCCTCGAACTGAGATATGCCTCGATGAGCATCCTCCAGCTCTGCCCGACGGATGCTGACACTCTCAGCGGCTTGGACCAAGGTCTCAGACTGTTGGCGAAGGGACGTCTGTTCGTTGTTCGCCCTCTCCATTTCACCCTCCGCAGTGACCAGTTTTTCTTCCAGAAGCCGGATCTGCTCCCGATAGTCTTCACAACTATGTGCCAGGGTTTCATGGAGGCAGGCTTGGACTTCTATGGCAGTAGCCAGCTCCCCTACCTTCGCCTCTATCTCGGCCACCTCGCGCACAAGAGCATCCTGCCCCAACCTATATCGGGATAACTCAACGGTTAGCTTTTCCAACTCCTCATCCATCAGCAGCGAAAGATCACGCTCGAGGCTTGAAGCTCCGTGAGATAAGCTTCCAACTCCACCACTGAAGCCTCCAAAATATCGGTTGTTGCTTCGTACCTGGGATGACCCCGTAACAATGCTAATTGGAGCGCTACCGAAGCTCGAGCTAGTGCAAAGGTTCGACCATGTTCCAAAACACTAATGACACCTTGCCTTAAAGCGGTATAAATAGTCTCAATGATTAGCCTGGCATAGTAATCAGTATCAGCCAGTCATCGGAGGCAGCACGGTAGAAGGTCTAGGCGGAAGATGGGCGGGAACGGAAGCTGCCATGGCCGTTACAGAACTAGGGGCTGTCACAGCGGAAGGAACAGCCGCGGCCGTTACAGACATAGGGGATGTCACGACGGAAATGGAGGCAGTTACTGGAACAGACACACTAGCCCCAGATACTGCATGATCAAGCTCTGATGTCACCACTTTAAAGGTAGCCCCGTGGGTGGTTCCCCAAGGGATGAACCCTGGATCAGGACCCTCCAGAGTCGAGGACATCGTCACCCCAGGATCTGCCTCTGGTTCCCCGGCAGGCAAAGGCTGATCCAATGCCTCGGCAACAACCTTCTCAACAACGACCGAGTCAACCGGTACTTCTTTTGCCGATTCGTGGGCTCAATCTCCGACATTTCATTTTCCCGGCCTTTCGCCGGCATCTCTTCATCCGCCTTATCAACTTGATCCTCAACGGATTCTTTGGACGCTTCATCAATACGGGGAGGAGGCTTCGTCAGAGTATCCTGGGTTGCACTTTCAGCGTCCCCGGCTATCTTGTCCGTTTCTGCTATCTTAATGGCGGATCCCTTGGCTTTGTCTTCGGCCACCATAAGGTTGACCCTGGGCGCCACGACGGGCTCATTTGTCGTTACCCCCATAGGGGCTTCTTCTTGATACGCCTCCAACAATTCCGAAAAGTCTCTATGCTCGTAATCTAAAGAGACAATTGGAGCAAGCGGAGGTACCTCTTCCGGGTCGATGGCCCCAGCAGCATCGGTTACCAGAACCTCTTCCAGGTCAGTGGCCTTTTCAGTTCTGTAGTCGCGGGCACCTCAACCGTCAAGGGCCCCTCAGCTGGAGTATTTCCTTCAACCCTCACCGATGGAGGACCTTCGGACGGTATAGCGGTCTCAACCTTAACCGTCGGACATGTGGGCACCCGGGAGGGTACCTTGGCAGTAGCTGCCTCGAGGAGATCCCCGAGGACTTCGAATGTACAATCGGTCAAGTCTTTCTTTGACCGTTTTGATTTCTTCTTCACAAGCTGCACAACAAAACAGAATAAGCAGAAATTATGAAGTTGACAAATAAAAAGTATGCCAAGATAACTGTGAAGAGGACTCAATGGGCTGATCTTTCTTCCGCTCCGCAGGTAGCGAGGACGGTTGCTCCGATACGGTTTGCTTATGGGCAATCCGCTTGAACCTCTTGGAGGGTGGAGATCTCACCTCTGCAGAAGCCTGGCGCTTCAAAGGTGGGACTACGGGGGCTTTTCTTCTCGGGAGGCGCTGGATCCCTCGATGGCAGATAATCCCGAAGGCGCTTAAAGACGGCCTGTGAAGCCTCGATCTTGGTTCTGACAATAAAAGTCCGTTTCCGATTGTAGCCCGAAAAAAGTTGTTAGCCGAGCAGTAAAACTTCACGACGGAGTATATGATGTGAGTCTCGGGACGGATCGCAGGTATCGTAAAACTTACCCCAGTGCACCCGACATTATAGTAATGCCACGCGCGTGCACCGTCCAGCAAACTCCCCTCATAACCCCAGCAGGTGCTCGGGTTATCCATCATCATTTGGATGTAACCGAATTGACGCGCAAATCGACTCGGCATATAAGGTTCCAGAAACACATGGTTTTGGTTTCTATACACCAAATGCGATGGCCGGATGGATTGAAGCCAATGGAAGGCTCCACGCGTCAAAATACTCGCCTGGTCGCCCTCGTCCACCAGTACGTCTCCCGCGTGAAAGCCTGAGTAGGAGGGCAGGATCCTAAAGAAGTCGAACCCGACGAAGTGCCCCAACACCCATCTGCAAATAGGGACACCGTGATGGATCCATTTCTTCTGGCGATAACTGCGTATGGAAGCATCTCCGTCCATGTGGCCTTCTTCCGGACCGGGGTCTATTAATCCCGGGTAATGTAGTACCAACCAAGCCATTAGGTAATGGTAAGGGAGCTCCACCCGGAAAAATTCACCCTCCTTCCCACCATGCTTAATTATCCTCTTCGAAAGCTCTCGCAAGCCTCATAGAGTATTGTAGACCATGGCAGGCAGGAGAGCAAGACGGTGCCCAAACACCAGCTTCACGGCCGACATGATAAGGTTTCTACTCACTCGCCCTACAGACCCGGAACTACCGGGTGTCACGCAATTGCGTAGTCATATCATCAGAAAGGCAGCTAGCACCGCCTTTGGAGACATGGCGCACAAATTTCTGCAAAAATAACAGTCGACCATGGAGGTTGGTTTCCCCTCAGCATCCATCGTGGGGCTCGTCTCCCCTGCCTCTTCCATCAATGCTTCCACTTCAGTAGCGGTATATTCCCTACTAGTGGTGATATGAACCTGCCTCGGTCCTGTAGGATGTTCCGTGAAGACGTAATCCCTCCAGGCAAAAACATGAGGATGAGTTTTCCGTGCGTCCTGATGCGTGCACACCTGGTGATGACACAACAGCTCTTTATTTACGTCCATCATCTCAGGCTGTTGCGCTTCCAGCCCTATGAACTCCTTATTGCAGGGAGTATATTTCTCGTACGGTTCCTCACCCCAGGGTAGTCTTAAGATTGTAAACATCTCATGGAGAGCCAGCCCCAACTCTCCCTCAGGAGTGTAGAATGTCCCGGTGTGGTGGTTGTATAATTCCTGCAGAGCTAGGAACATGTGCTGGTTAATCTCCATCACATATTCAGTGGCTCTGACAGCATAGTTCATGCCAATCTCTCTCAGTTCCTTCTCGTAACGAGCTAATATCCATAAAGTCAAATTACGGCACTTGGCGTCAGAATGGACTTAACCTTCAACCCGAAAAGCTCCCTTCACGTATGAGACCTCCTCTGAAAGAAGCCGGTTTGCAAAAATGGAAGCCCTAAAAGGATGAATAGTCGGGGCCAAATTGTTGTACAGGTGCCCCGGACGCAATACTCTCAGAGAGTAAGATAGGCCGTCACGAGCGTACGTGAAGGCATCTCTCTTCCTAGAGCGGAAATCCAGTTTAAAATGGCCTGCCAGCACTCCTCCCTGAGTAGGGGGCAAATCCTCCTCCATATGTCGTTTCTCAGCAAAACAGAAGAAGACAGAAAGTTGAAGCTGTCGTTTGGTCGGTGGGACATACATGCTAAGGTCATAGTTGTCACGCCCCAACTCGAAAAATCGTTCATCCTCGCTTGATTTCACCGAATCGTTCGTCCTCACTGGGACGTGATGCCGTACGAGTCTGGAGTTGCACTCGTACAAGGCAAGATAACAAGTTCTCAAAATGGTTATCTTTGATTTATTATTAGCAGCAGAAGAAACAGAGTATACGAAACAATTCTCTTTATTGATAAATGAACTGAGGTTACAAAAGCTTTCAATAGCCCAACTGAATTTGTCGGATTGGCTTACAACACTCAGGTTCTCTCTTGTCCACAAAGGATTTCACCGTTCTATACATCATGTCTTCTATATCTCGGCTGCATCATCTTGTTGCAAGTCCGAGCGTCAATGCGGTCGTATGCCTCAAAACGCTACGACATTCCCTGCCTCAGCGCATTCAAACGAAGCTCCGCCGCGAGCAATCTATTCCCTGCGTACTGCAAGAAATCTGGTGGGGGATCAGTATTAATCATCTCGCGTACTGATATTGGCCCACTTTACTAAACCGACATTAAGTAGATATATTGAATCATGCAGCATACAATTTAGTGATCTTTCTACCTGTCTTAGAATCAGTTTCATGAGATATTTGAAAGCAGTAAAACATGTTATCATAGCAAGCATGTTATTTGATTCGCATAAGCAAGCAGACAACATATAGCAATCTCGTGTTTGTTTCGTGGCGCGACTTCTTACAAATATCGACGCACTCGCCCTTACTCCGACGCAAGGCAAATACACCTACCATCTTTTTTTGTCACGTTATAAGTGATCTCTGTGTAGGATCTCTGTGTGCCTACACTTTTAGCCCACCGTTCTTTAACTATATGAAGGTCGATGGCATTCCAAGCCAAAATGGACTCTACTACTCAAATCACATATGTAAGGCGGTGGTTGCTCCGTCTGAGATTGCTAATCCCTTATCCGGAGGACCTCGAATTATTCGCTAAGTGACTTATCACATCAATAGCAGGTCACAATCCGTCTTAATGAGTGCACCATCAATATCGACTTTCTCAAACTGCATCCCTCCTAGGCCGAACGGTCCCAGCGCCATGGCGTACCACGTTCAAGGGAGCCTTCACATACCCGTGCACGGGCTATATCTCAAGTCCATTCGACCATGCAACGCGTCTTATTTTCATACAACCAAGCAATTCGTCTATCTCTATTTCCATTGGCACAATGTCCTAACTCAATGTTCATCAACGAACGCCCCGAAGGCTATAAACATTTCGAAGGCACCATGTCACATTCGACAGTTCCGTCACATTCGTGCCACAACTGTTCTCTTCTTCGCAACGAAGCTATCTTTCATAAGTCTCGTGCACGTGCGCACGATTTGATATAGTTATTCTCCATACTTTGAGTTGAGCATTCGATGCACGTCTCGATGCCGTATTTTCATGTTCTATGCCTTGGTGTTCAATGTTCAGGGCTCGTGCACTAGGACACTCGTCTCAATAGTCTTTCAATGTTCTATCCCTTTTAGGGGTGAGCATTATTCGGTTTTGAACCGAAAACCGAACCGATCCGAACCGAATAAGAGATTCGGTTCGGTTTTGAAAAAAATCGGTTCGATTTCGGTTTTGAAAATACTAAAATTTCTTATTCGGTTTCGGTTTCGGTTTTGGGTTTCGGTTTCGGTTCCAAACCGAAAACCGAATAAGAAATTTTAGTTTATATATATATATATATATATATATATATATATATTTTTTTTTTTTTTTTTTTTTTTTTTAGTTTATATATATATATATATATATATATATATATATATATATATATATATATATAGGTATTAATTATAGGTATATACTAAATATATATAGATATATACTATAGGTATATATATATAGAGAGAGAGGTATATACTATATGTATATAATAAATATATCTAGGTATATTTAGTTATTATATATATTAACAAAAAAAACACAAAAAAAACCAAAAAAACCGAATAAACCGAATAAACCGAAAACCGAACCGATTTAATTCGGTTCGGTTCGGTTCGGTTATTGACCAATTCGGTTCGGTTTCGGTTTTGCTTATTCGGTTTCGGTCGAATTCGGTTTTGCTTATTCGGTTCGGTTTTAAACCGAATAAACCGAATGCTCACCCCTAATCCCTTTAACGTATGAGAAGGCACGAACGATTCGTGCACTGAGGCACTTGCCAATACAGTTATCCCATGTTCTTATGGCTTGTGCACCGAGGCGCTCGCCTTTGCGATATTTCAATGTTCAATAGCGACTCGTACATTTGATGTACGTTTCATTTAATTGTTCTATCTAGTGTTCGACACGCACTATGTTCATCTCTCGATCGAGCCACGCTCGTGGTCTCGATAGGTTAACTTAGCATACAAGAGTACATTTTACTTAGGCATAATGGAGTGGAAAGAATGGTCAAATTCCTCCTACCTTAAGCCGATATGTCTTGTCGTTTCGCCGAGCCGATGTGGCTCGATTTCATAACTTTGTTGCACGTCCAAATCTTCCGACTTAACCATTCTAGCACTTCGTACTTTGTTGAATTATCCGACCGATTTGGCTTACCGTACCTATGCCTCAGTCCGTTGCGAGGCGGTGATTTGGTTTTGCGGACTCTGTTGCAAACAAGGCAAAATGTCGATCTCTTATATTTCAGCGTAAACGTATAGCCCGCACACGAAACCAACTAAAATCAATATTCTTCGAATCGGACTTGTGCGTTGCATCGATTCGATTTCTTAGAATCTTCGAACCGACTTAATGCTTTCTCTCGGGCCAACTTAACACTTGCATCGATCTTACTCGATGCGTTCCGCGGGTCAACGTAACTCTTTGTATCGATTCACATCGATACATATTTCGGGTCAACGCAACTCTTTCAGTCAGTGACTCAGCATAATGCACCGTGCGGAACGGAGTATTACATAATATACCACTCAAAACAAGGTTCGTCCTCGAACCGAAACCAATACTCAATTCAAGTATTTCTCCATATCGTTTCACGATCTCTCCCAACCATCGTTGTTCCGTTTCAAACACTCGTGCAGGCTTTCATTAACTTTCAGTCTTTTCTGCAGCTCAATTTGAATTCGGTATACAACTTGATTTGGATCGTACACATATTCAACGTCCCAGAAATATATGTATTTCAGCCAAGCCCAATGGTAAAGAATTGGAACAAAGCTAACAAGTAATTTTTCTATCCTATGCTTGCCATCTCGTACTCTTGATCGGACTTTATCTCTTAGCGACCGTTCTCACAATTCTATCGCGTACGCATATTCGATACATACGTGATCATCCAACCAAGTCTCCGCACGCAACGCGATTCAAAGTCGCATTTCTTATTTTGTATGTTTCGCACAGACCATCAATTCTATGCATTGCATCCGATCGCAACGAGCCTTCGCAACGCCTTGTGTTTCGAAGTCGCTGTCCAACTATTTCTGAACTCTCCCTTTATCTCATCTCGATACGATTTTTCTCTGTTGACTTGCAAATGCATTAACATTCGTGGCTACGCCCGCTAGGTGACTTACCTTAGACACCGTGCTTAAATTCTCCCGATGTAACTCAAATCGACGATGCTCAAAGGCAACGGTCTTTCCGACACAATTGCTTAACTCGAGTTGGTAGTGCTCAAAGGCAACGATCACTTTGACACAAAGGTCTTTCTACGACGTGTCTTATGTTCGATTCCTATCGAGTAGGAATTTCCTAACCAAATTTCCAACATGTCCGTCTCGCAACATCGAATATAAGTTCGATTCACGCAAGTTCCATTGCAAGGTGAATCAAATTTCAAAGACATGCTACTCCCTTGGGTCGTGTGTTCACTTTTGCTAGTACCCTCTGCTGATGTTGTTGGTTCTACTTTGATGTTTAGTTATAGTTTTTATTTCGAATTTATGTAACAAGATGGCCATGTTTAACATAATCCAGTTTGAAAGAGGGGGGGGGGGGGGGGTTAGATTTAATTAGTCTGTGTTAGGTTTAGTGAGTGTATGTAGTCTATTTTACTCACACATTAGGTAGACTTGTATGAAGAAGCTTCTCCTGCTATATATATGTACTCAAACAACATCATGAGGTATCCCATTGCATTTTTCTACCTGGTATAAATGTTAGACTTATACTTGAGATACCCTACATGTTGAAGTCCCTGCAACTGTACCAAACCTCCTTGTGTTGAGGTTTAATATTTATATTATTCCAAATACGGTCCCGTAGATCAAATGCTTGTTTTGGGATGATAGATCTGGGTTCATGAAGCGAAATAATCATTATACAAATTTTGTTTAAAATGGCACAGCGGACGAGAGATGAACATGGCTGGTTCTGATACAATGTTAAAGATCCTGCCTACAAGGTTGAGAGTTAAATATGTAAATTATTCCTATACTATACTAGACAAACCATGGTTATGCCAATCTATACTATATTAATTAGATGAAATCCCCTGCAGCAACTGTAGTATAGTGCTTATAGGTACTGTGCAAAGGGAATTTGGCAAAATATAATGACAGTGCTATGTAGTGGCAGCCTACAGACACTTTCTATTTATCATCTCTCTCCAACCAGTGGAAGAACAGGTTACATGTCCTAGACTCCTAGATATGCTCTGGTAATGAATTATCTAACCGCAGTTTGTTGTAAAGGATGATGTTTATGCTTGAAGGGTAGTTGCAGTCAGGGAAGGCTCTGGAGAACTTGAGTCGCCATCTTAAAGTTCATGGTAATATTAACATTATGATTAACTATATTACTATTATTTTAACACTATGACGAAGCATGTAGCCAATTGAATTAAACAAACTTGAACATGATCTTCCAACAGAGAGTTTCAATTCACAGCTTTAAGCCCGACTACCATGTAAAGGCCCTGCAACTGCACCACTCTGGAGTTGTAGTGAGGGTTTTATATTTATGTTACTCCAATACAAACCAGCAGGTCGAATGCCAATTCTATGACAGCTGGATTTTCATAATGGTATAATTTTCTAAAAGTCTACTTAAAACATGTGTCAACGGATACCGTGTTTTATGTTTTAACACCCTGCCGCTGCACCAAACTCTAAAGTTGGGGTGAGGGTTGGGGGTTATATATTATATTAATTGTTCCAATATTGTAAAGAGTAGAAAAGGTTGATAAAACTAGTGAAAATCTTGCATCATTCAATATTGCCAAGGTCCATTACCACCTGAAACTTCTTCACAAGTCCATAAATATACATGAGTGGAAGCTTACCATGGTGGGGCATAATGGTTGTAATCACTACTGTCCTCGGAAGTAGATATGCAATTATTGGTTGCTGGACACAGGGCAAGTGAAGGGGGGTTCTTTTGCAATCCAAGATAGCTAGGCTTGCTTCCACTGTTCATCGATCTCGACCAAATCACAAATCATCATTAGGAAGTAATATAATGGAAACATATACTTATTAGCTACTCCTATTCAATTTTCACAAAGTAAGCTAGTTTTCCGAGAGACCAACCAATTAGTCAATAAATAATTAGACATGTAAAATAAAATCATTGCAGAAACTTGTGAGTTGTTACGCATAAGGTAATACACGAGAAATGGGGCTGCTTACATGGTGTGACTCCTTGAAAGAAGCTCCTACAAAAGCATTGACCAAGTCTGTATGTCTGGTTGTCAACCTAATATCAGTGTTGGTTTTCCCTAGCGAAGGCAGTTATGAGCAACTGAGGGACTTGCCTCGATTCGAAACCTGAACCGGAATCGACTTAAATCCATCCTCGTCTTTCTTTCCTTCCAACACAACCATCAATGAGCTCGCCTGCCGACTCGATAGTGAAGCTCGTCAGAGGATCCCTCTCCCTTATAACAAACTTGGTTGCTCAACCATTGGCAATTCAAAGTAATTTTGCACGGTGGTCCTAGACATATTGTTGCGATCATGTAGAACTCATATTATATTAAACAAGCAAAAACCAATTTCCTTTCATATATAGTTGTTTGATTACAATAAATGCCACCCTAAACTAATAACCACAAATATCCCTAAGATTAAAATCACTAAACACAAAAGAAACTCTCCACAAGAACCACTACAACCTTTTTAAGTTCTTGATATGTATAAGCCTGAACAGCTTCCAGAGACTCCAGCGGCAATTAGTCAGTGACAAAGCTTCTTTATCGTGCTGTCACCCTGCCACAGACTCCTTCAACCCACCAACCTCCAAATAAACTCGCATCACTTGAGGAACACATGGTTCTCTTTCCAAAATCAAACTACTTCAAACTCTCTAATCTTATTGTAGACTTAACCTCCACAAAGCTCCACCATAACCCTAAATTTGTTAGTTAAATATCAAAATGATAACTGCATTTGTTAATGCAGTCCAATGGAAAGTTGAAATACTAGCTCAAACAAAACACAAAGCAACTTCACCTCGAGAAGCAATTCCGCCATATCTAAAGAACAATCAACAACATCCAAAGCCAACATCTGATTTTCTACCCTGATGATCAAGCTTTTTAAGATGGTGTGAAGCGGCAAGGCGGCAAAACCTTGAAATGCCTAGGCGGGGCCTCAAGGTAGCGAAGTGGGGTCTCAAGACTAAAATTTTGGGGTGTGCAGTAGCTTGGTTAAGAAAACATGTTTTTAAAACTTATGTTATCTCAAATCATTGCAAAAAATGTGGGTCTCTAATTAAAGAAGACGGAACCATGGTTACCCAAATCCACCATATAGGAAGAGAATATGACATGGCAAGTTTCGGACACGATGACATATTCAATACCTAATTTGGTGTCCTAGTATATTTTGCAGCGTTTGTGGCATGTCTGATAGATGTCCAATACGGGCGTACCTTCTTCGGCTCCAGAAAATTCCAAACATAATGGCACTTCTGGACACAATTGAAGCAAGTCACCCATATCTTTCTGCCACTTTTGCCTTTATTTGCAGGTTTGGCATTGTCTGTCTTGGCTTTCCTATTTCCATTTGAAGGCTTCTTGCAATATGATCCACAGATCGCGTATTTAAATTACACATTCTTAGCGACAACGACTTCAGGCTTTTGCACCACAATACCTTTTGCCTTGATTTTGAGCACTTGAATGTCGTCTAAACCCTCAGTATTTGACAAATGGACCATAGGATGTTCTGCAGTTATGATGGAGTCAGATAATGCCAGATCCTGGATCATATCAAATGTCTTGCATGTCTGATTTCGACTTCATTTCACATAGGTTAGGCCCAAGATAGTAGGTGTGTAGCTTAGTCATTGCATACCATGACCTTATCGCTCCTTTAGTTGTTTGGTTGAGCCATAACCTGCGAACTCTTCAATCAGGTTTTCAGACAACGTCTCCAATATTGTGAATCGTGGGGATTTATCGTTGACATACCACTTTTGGTATACCTCGATGTCTAGCCTGTATTAAGTTGTGGTGCTCAGCTAAGGTTCGACCATCTCCTGACTTAAAAGTTGAGCAGATTGTGTTTATAGAGTAGCTATAGGGTATTACGATGCCAGTCATCATAGTTTTCGCCGTTTAGCATTACCTTTTCGGTGCGCTCGGCTATGACCGATTTGGCAACCATCTGAAATATACACATATGGGTTGTGTTAATTTTAAGAAAAATTTATTTGTCCCTCCAAAGTATCCCTCCTTATGTGACAGCTTACGTGTCAGTCATCTAACATGACAACTGACAAGACAATTTTTAAAATTTAAATTAACATTAAAATTAATATTAATATTAATATTAACATTAAAATTAACAAAATTAATATTAATATTAACATTATTGGATAATTAATTTTTTTGGTGAGAATTTGCCATGTCAGCTGACATGTCAGCTACCACATTTGGAGGGACGGTTTGGAGGAACATTTTGGAAGTACGAATAGCATTACTCTAATTTTAAATTTTGAGTGTTATGATATTGCCCTTCACCCAATGAAATATTTCCCAAAATGTATATGCCTTTTAGGACATCATACCAGAACCAAGTGCTACTACTTGGAACCAAATCCCATCCCCAAAAGTTCGAAAACTTTGAGAAATCCTTTATTTATGAGGGGTATGACTCTCGTATAGATTCATCTACATGTTCTGGTTACACAGTTTAATAAATATAACTAAAACATATATGTTCTTTGCGTTTTAAGGACCAGGTGCATATTACACAAATACACTAAAGGTTGTGTCAAATGATTTCACCATTAAACTCTCTATTTGTGTTGGAGTTCACTGGGCTTACCCATTGAATAGGCTCATCGGCTACTAGATACTATTGGGGCATTCAAAGCCACTTGTACTCATTTCCAGCGATGGTCATTCGGCTAAAGGGTCCATGCAAAATCTAGCCTAGGTCTAGGCCTACTGTCGGAACAACATAGGAATGTGATAATCATCGCAACAAATACAGACATTTACTAATTTTGGCACATTTCATAATTCGGCAACTGCATTTTGGCACATTTCACAAGAGGGTTAGTCCTTGATCTAACCCGATAGGCCAAGTCCATCTACAGGTCCTCCGCATCTCAGCCAAAACATAAGCAACCAAAATAAAATATAGTCCATAGTCCATGTTATAACATTTCCAACATGCAGGTCTAGAGAAAGAAATGAAAACAAAAACCTTTGCAAATTACATAAGTGGGGCCCACGAACTAATCGTGACCTTCTAATGATACATCAATTAGCCTAATACCCAAACCGTAACTTTTGAACTATAGTGAATTTGTGACAATTATTGGGACATATCCCGTTGTTATGAAATTTGCGATTCCCCCCACCAAAAAATAGGGTTAGGGTTAAGGCCTACAATGGACCCCTATATGGGGCACGGTCACAACTAAAAAGATATCAATGGATTGTGTCGTGCACTTGACAAGATCTTGGCCCACCCGAACCTCACGGAGGGATCGGAATCTCGTCATACACTGACTCGTGATAGGGACCCCATATAGGGCCCTATCGATGTTGCCGTCACAAGCCTCATAGTCAAAAGTCAGTTGAACCCTCATCGGTGTCGAGATCTGGTTGCTACCTACACTCGATCCCCCTTTTAGGGTCGGAACTGATGTTGTCACCACTAAGACTCCTATCGGGGTCGAGGCTGCGTTGGCGGCAGTACCCAGTCCCCTCTGCTAGGGTATGGCTGGTTACCAATAGCATGTGTGTCCCCCGAAGGGGTCGGGGTCGTAATTGTAGCAGTCAAATCCTCGGAGTCGGGAAGTGCTAGCGACCGCCTCGTAAACCCCATTGAAATAATGTGTAGGCAACTCTAGAGGGAGGTGAATAGAGTTTGTGTCGATAATCACAAAATAAAAATTAACTCTATATCACCTCCACAAAACAACTATCAAGATAGTAAATAAATCAGAGAGAAATGCGGAAGTAAATAAAGATCAGAAGAGCATACGCAAACACAGCGATATAACCTGCTTTCCCTCGTGGAGGACTAGTCCAGGCCTGAAAACTCTCGCTCATGATTGAAATCCACTATTTGTGAAATAGCATACACCACGCGCCTTTAGTCCGAAGAGCACGCAAACTTCTTTACAAAACACGAGCTTTTAGATCGAAGCGCTCGAACACTTCAACTTCGCAGAAAGCGAAACTTGAAATTTTCCAAATGACTTTTCTTTCACTCTTGTACACAACTTCTAGCTGATATCGCACTAAGCACCTTGGACTAAGGAGAGTTGTGACTTTAGGAGATATGGAAGAATGAAGCTTTGAGTATGTAAAGCTTAGAAGGCTTGAATGTTTGAAGGTGAGAGATGATATGAAATGAGAGAATTCAAGCTCTATTTATACTACTCTGGGAAGACAGAGTTCGATCCGAATTATGTCCCAAGAATTTAAATTTTTGAACGTTGGACAGCTTGTATCAAGCAGGCCCTAAAAATTAGGGTGCTGAAAATCATGGGGCAGAGTTCGGCCCAAACTCTGTCTACCTTGGGACAGAAGTTCTCAATGGGCTATGATGGTTTGGTTTGGTTCAGGAATTGGTCTGTTTGTATGGCAGAGTTTGGAGAGATATGTCTAGGGGTTGAGATGGCACAGTGCGACTCAACGTACACATTCTCCTAAAATCAATAAATTAAAAAATTACAGACTTGGAACAAATAGGAAAACCAAGAGCCCTTTGATGACGCATTTCTTCTGATATTTGAGCAGACCTGAAGACGTCTTTTTTCTTGACAGCAGTCGTCCAAAGATAAGCAGATCTGGAAATCTGAATACCTTTCGAGGGTTTCGCCCCCGAACCCATACGGGGGTGCTGTCCCCTCGACCCCTGTCTGCTGATCGGGCAGCGAAACCCCAAATGCGAGGCCCCGGATAGGTCGCTAGGCGTTTCAGAGAAATCTTCTTGTATGACGCCGTCTTTGGCCCATCATTAATTCTCCATTGCATAAGTCCTGGTTTGATCATGTTTGATCATGCTTACTGCATGTCTACAAATACATGTTAGGCGAGCAAAACAATATTTGCAGTACGATACAAGCATGGCAATATGATATAGAACAATTAGGACAATGCTAAGTTTAAGTAGATACATGATAGTGAGTATATGAATATTAGTGACATCATTCAGTGTTCTAAAAATCGGCCTAGGCGGCGCCTAGGCGCTAGGCGGCCGCCTGCCGCACCGAAAACCCCCAAATCGGCCACCTAGGCGCCAGTTCGACCCTAGGCGGACCTGTTCGGCACCTAGGCGGGCCTGTTCGGCCAAATCGGCCCATGTTCGGCCTGTTCGGCAAAAGCGGAAAATTCAAAATTTTGAATTTTGAATTTTGAAATTTCTGAAATTTGAAATTTCAGTTTTTAAAATTCAAAAAAATTCAGATTCTAAAAAAATGATAATAAAAAATCATTAAATTGAATAATAAATAAATAAAATTTCAAATTTCAAAAATTTTCAAAAAAAATATCAAAAAATATCAAAAGTTAAAACACAAAACTTCAAAAAAAAAAAAAATTCTGTGCGGCCGCCTAGGCGGCCTAGGCGCTAGGCGTAGGGGTGCAACTCGGGCGGGTTAGGTCGGGTTTGAGGTCAACTCGAGCCCAACCCGATAGATCATAAGCCTAGCCCAAGCCCAAGCCCGACCCGACTTCGGGTTCAACATATGAAGCCCAAGACCAAGCTCGGAGGATCGGGTTGGGCTTGGGTTGGGTCGGGTCCATCGGGTTTATCGGACTCTAATATGATATTTGAAATAATTTTAAACAAGAGTAATATTAAATGCATAATCAAATAGCAATCAAGCCTCGATCATTACAAAATAAAACTGAAATGAGATTTAGGGCAAGGAATTGAAGAGTTCGGGCGAAAAAAATATAGTTTAAACTTTTTATTTAAGTAGCATGAAACAAATATATATATATATATATATATATATATTATATGTATGTCGGGTTTCGGGTTCTTCGGGTTACCCAACACATGAACCCAAGCCCAACCCGATTTTTGATTGGGTTCAAATATTTTAACCCGAGCCCGAGCCCAAATCCGAATATCTTCAACCCTAACCCAACCCATTAACGGGTTTACCCGATCGGGTTCGGGTTTAGCCCGTCCGAGTTGCACCCCTAGCTAGGCGCTAGGCGCCCCTTTGCCGCACCGAATCCGCCTACCAAAATTTACAACACTGTCATCATTATGTTAAACTTAATTGATTAGCCATATTCAAAAATACGATGTAATCATTGGGCTAACACCCATGTGGTTCGCGGTCATTGTCGTCATCGGGCCGATATTCACTAAGGCCCCTCTTACGTTCTGGACCGCTCGCTTGCACCGCCTTACCCTTTGGGTGTCGATTATGCTAATGAGGGGTGTTAGCATCCTCCCTACCCTTGCATGGGGCCGGTTGACCGACTTGTGGCGCTCTCGCTCAGGAATAGATCCCCGTATGGAATCACGATCGTAGTATTGAATGGTTCGACTTGCTTTGACGTGGAGATTAGGGCATTATGAAGACTTCGTTCTTGGTATTGCAAATATTACACAATTCAATTTTTTTACA
This sequence comes from Iris pallida, assembly GCA_029216955.1. Classification (NCBI taxonomy): domain Eukaryota; kingdom Viridiplantae; phylum Streptophyta; class Magnoliopsida; order Asparagales; family Iridaceae; genus Iris; species Iris pallida. The sequence goes on from JANAVB010007399.1 coordinate 53,060,742, forward strand.
TGATCTAATACTTTTATATAAAAATTAGGGCATAAAATTAATTTGAACATCGATCACCAAGATTGATCAATAGGCAACCCTTATTAACCTTACAAACACATAGCAAGAACGTAAATCTTCACTTAGGCATATGGGCATGGATTGATGATGAAAATATAATAATCTAAAAAACCTAAAAACATCTGCAATATTTATAGGTTAAAAACACGGAACCCTAATTTTTTGGGGTTTCCTAGAAGAAAGAATGAGCTATCATGACTCTGATACCATATGTAACCCAAAAATGGATTATGGCATCAAAGAGGTTTAAGGGGAAGCAATAGGAAATATACGATTCCAACCGGGTTCCTCCTACGCTTTCTAGATCGTGGTTATGAAACCTCCTACGTATGAGGAAGCTCCTCGGTTCATCCAGCAACAGATCTCCCACGGAGAAGAATAATAGAGGAGAATAACTTGAGGATCAAGTAATTCTTGGAGGCGGAGAATATGTTTCTTATTAGATCATTCACAGTAGAAGAGCTTTCAAGTGCTACATTTTGACTTTAGTCAAATTTTGTAGCATTTGAAGGTTGTAGTGGTACTTATCCATACTTGAAAATTGCTAAAAAAAACTAAAAAATATTCTAGATTTGGAGCGTGCCCTAGCTCCTCTACATTAGTTCATGGGCCCACCAAAATTAACCGTTTTTACCAAACATGGAAAGAAAATAAAGAGAGAAAAGAGGGAGGGAAAATCTTACCAAACCGGAAAGTAAAATAAAGAGGAAAAAAAGGGAGAGAAAAGAGGAGGTTAATTTGGAGTATTTGTTTGGAGTGTACCATTGTGTGCCAACATATCAAGAAAACACTCAAAAAGTAGTAATTTATACAATTTCTAATTTGGAGTATTTGTTTGGAGTGCCTCCACTATGGATGCTCTTATTAGCTATTAGTTCTCTATACGAGAGCTACCTCACATACATAGGCAACTAGAAAATCCTAATAGTGCACCCTACGGCCTCGTTTGGTTTGCAGAATCATGGGGTTGGGAAAGGAAAGTATTACTTTCCTATGTTTGGGTGCCAAAGAAACTGAAAAGAAAAAGAAAGTGATTCACAATGGAAAAAAATAGAAAAAAATGGTTTCATCCATCCAAGCAATGATTCACTTTCCCATATTTAAGTATTCATTTTTCCTTCCAATTTCCTTAGCATCTCCAAACACCGGAAAGAAAAATCGATAGGAATTTTAATTTATAAAGGAAAGGAAACACCAAGGAATTAATTTCCTTTCCTTTCCTTTCCGCGAACCAAAGGAGGCCTACATGGAAGCACTTTCCATAGTGACCCTGCCCAAGTGGCCGGCCATGTATGTCTGAACCGGACCCAGTCTGGACTAGACCGGTCTAGTTCGGGTCAGATGCCAATAGTATCAAAAATGACATGAACAGTTTGAGTTTTATCCAGGTTTGATGTTTTCTTCAAGTCATGTTCCTAGGTGATGTTTGTGGGTCTATCTTGTTCATAAAACTGACGAGCTGACCCTCCTAAGTTCCAAGAGAAAAATCAAGCACATTTCCATATGTTCGTTCTCAGCTTTTAAACGAAGCCGAGTTACGAGCAGTTAGGGGTGTCAACGGATGCTTATCGGTACGGACAGGACAATATCCGTATCCGTATCCGAATTTTTTTTGTAATATCTGAATCCGATCCGATATCCGAACGGATATCTCTTTTGACACTCCGAATTCGTGTCCGTCTAGTTTAACGGATATCGGATAATATCCGATCCGATTAGCTAAAAAATTCGAATGCTAGTATTCGAATATCCGAAATCCGAAATATTAAAAATTTAGTTATTATCCGAATATCCGAAATCCGAAATATTAAAAATTTAGTTATTATCCGAATATCCGAAAACCAAATTCAATTTCTCTACATATTTGAATCCTTTCTTCTGTTGTAAATTGTAATTAATATATATTACTATTATATATAAAGTATATTGTAATTAATTTATGTAAAAGTCAGTTGAGAATAAAATACTTTAATCTTCTCTATTAATTAATATATATTACATATACATTATACTATAATATATATAAAATTTTGGATATCCGAATCCGATATCCGAATTCGATATCCGAAATTTGTAATTTAAAGTCGGATCGGATATTAACGGATTCGAATACCTTAATATCCGAATTCGTATCCGAAAACGGATAATATCCGAAAAATATTCGGATATCCGAATCCGATATCCGAAATTTCGAAAAATATCCGAAAGTTCGGATACGGAATCGGATCGGATTCGAATTTTCGACTATCCATTGACAGGTCTACGAGCAGTTGTTCATTTTTAGCCCTACATTTGGAGAAAGAGATGAGGAGAAGTAGCTTACCTGAATTGAAAGATAGCGGCGATCATTGCGGCTCCGCTGCTCTTCAGCACAATCTCCCTTGATAAAAATATGAACACCAGCACACAATTCTTAACATAAAGCAGTTGCTGAAAGTAAAGAAAAGTACGAAAAATTATTGTATGTGCCAGACACATCGCGCAACCTTCGTCTTAGATTGCATTGGAACGTGTGCATACACACCTTCCGATACAATTTAACGGTTGACAGAAAAGGTGCACAGTGTCTCCCGCACATACAAAAAAATTTCTCAAAAAGTACCGTCTGCCAATAGGTGCATGGTGTGATGGGGAGGAATTATCTGGTTGATGATGATCAACAGAAGAACTTGACGAGGCTTTGGGGATCAGACGGTGGTAAGCACTGGAAGAGAGTCTAGGCTGCTGTTGTATGGACGATGACAAGAAAGCCATTATTCCTCTCCCAACCAAACTCCTCCCACAAATTTTGCTTCCAATTGAGTTCTAGGTCTGGGTGCCACTACGTTGGTGCCTTATCCGCTGCTTGAGGATCCCTGTTAATTTGGGTGTAGGTTTATGCGCTGCTTGAGGATTTTTTTTTTTTTTTTTTTTTTGTCCACTTCTTAATGGAGCATGGAGGCTTGCCTCACGAAGGCTCGAACCCGCGCCACTGCACCTGGATGTCTCGCCGTTCCCAACGGGCTACGGCCTCGGGGACTTGAGGATCCTGTTGATTTTGGGTTTTAGACTGTGTAGTCAAGTGTGTGTTAACTTGGAAATAGACCTTCGTCTTCGTTCCTCGATGTGGATAAAAAATGAGCACAAAGGACGGTTTATGCAACTATGCGCTACACAAGAGAAATTACCAAGGAGGCCACCAAAAGTGGTAGGGACTATCACATGGTATGGGACATCTCCCCTAAGTTATAAAAGTGTTATAGGATATCACATAATTTGTTAGGAAACATCACCATTTCAAACACCCATCACATTTTCCTCCCACACAAATTCATCTTCCTTTTCCTCTTGCACTTACAACCGAATTGAATATCACATGGTAAATCTTTTTATTATTCATCTTTTCATTTCTAGCAATGTTTTTAGGTCTTTACACAACAATTGAACACAACAATTTTTAGAATTTTTTAATTTCAATTGATGTATGTTTGGATTTGTATCTTATTATTGGTGGATTTTGAACACAAATCTAGGAGTTTTGGAAGTCCATAAATTCGTCACAGTCAGATTGGGGACAACAAATGACTACTTGGATTCTGACAGGCCTAACAATAGTCAGGACTATCATAATCCTGACAGTCCTAAGACAGCTTGTTAGGACTGCCAGAATCCTGACAGTCCTAAGGCAGAGAGTTATTTAGTGATGAATACCACCCGTCTTGAAGCACAAATACATAACATTGGTCACAAATCATAAATTTGTTTACAAAGAATTTTTACCCTGGGGGGTCTTTAGGAAATAACCTTACCAACAAAACAATTTGTTGGTAATTATTTTGTAATTATTAGCGATGAATATTTAACTTTGTCACAAAATGGTTTGATGTTAGCAGCAAAATGTTGTTGCCAAACTTGTGTTTTAGTGACGAAGATAACTTTGTTGCCAACAAAGTTTCCTCCAAAAAATTGATTTTGGCGCCAACTCCTTATCAACAAAAATAATCGTTTCCAATTTTTTTACACTACCAATAGTGAATTTTCTCTTTTTGTCAAATATATTATCCGTTAGTAACAAAACAACGTCATCGACGTGCGTTTTTGTAACAAATCATAACTTTGTTGCCAAAGATTTTTCATCATGTGGAGGTCTTTGCGGTATAACTTTTGACAACAAAACAAATATAATAGTTTGTGTTGTCTAATTTTTCTCTTACATTTGTATCCCTTTCTTATGTACTTTATATCTAATTCAAAATAATTGTCGAGTTGTCAAATTATCAATTGTCATCGAAAGCAAACACCTTTTTGTTCTCCTTAATTTCATGTTCTTTTGCCAACGTCCCTAAAATGAAGTGGATCACACATTTCAAGTGTCACAATTTCGAGGGTACATCATGAATCTCAACCAAGTTTCTAATCATTCGGACTTACCTGTTGGTACGGAGTTCCCATATGAAGAGCAATCTTTGGCATTTTGGAATGTTGTGAGAATGTGTTGAAGTGTCAGACTATGGCCTAGTTTAAAAGCCACCCATAAACATCATTTTCTCGGTAAGTCTACCTAGGTCGAGATGGACGATTCCACCGGTGGTATCCTTAAGCGCTATATTCGATAAGCAAACTTTCTTTTAGTGTATTGTCTTTAATGATGGTTTGCTTATTTATCACATCTCTTACTTAGGAAATTTCGAGAATAATTTTTTTTAAGGTGGATAGAGTTGTAATCCCACTTTCTGGAATTCGTATGTTATACTATTATTTGTTTTATTATTCTATATTGATATAATAGACTATTTTGTTTTCTATTTATTTTTGTATGGTTGAGACCTAGTTGACTATCCTAAAATATAGAGATATCTATAACAAATTCTAATTAATTGATCAATAGAGTCATGGTTAATTAGGTTCACTTTAATCGTTAGTAATTGAATTAATCTATCAATATGGCTTAATCACTGACCATTGGCCCAAATCCCTAACTCACGAGGACAACATAGTAGGGGTGAGCATTCGGTTTAAACCGAACCGAATTAGCCAAAACCGAATAAACCGAAATTCTACAAATGCAAAACCGAAACCGAACCGAATTAGCTAAAACCGAAACCGAACCGAACCGAATAATAAATTCGGTTTGTTCGGTTCGAATTAATGGGTCGGACCCAATGTTGGAATCGTGGTTAAATTATACTAAAAATTATAATTTTGATACACATATTTGTTGAATTTCGAAATTATGCACAAAGTTGGGCTAGTTGTTAAATTATCAATGTTAGAATTGAAAACACAAACATAGAATTATTTTTTTCAAAATATACATTTTCTTAAATTGAGAATATTTACATATTTGTATAATTCTTATTCGGTTTTCGGTTTGGACCGAAACCGAAACCTAAAACCGAAACCGAAACCGAATAAGAAATTATTATATTTTGAAAACCGAAACCGAACCGAATATTTTTGAAACCGAACCGAATCTCTTATTCGGTTCGGTTCGGTTCGGTTTTTGGTCCAAAACCAAATAATGCTCACCCCTACAACATAGTAGATTAACCCATATTATCTTCTCAACCCTATGTCCATCATTGACCCTTGGTTTGAGATCCAAATTGCCATATCAATTTCCCTATTCTTCTTTTTTCCTCCTTTATTGCTAGCAACTGGATCAAGAATCCAATGGCTAATATTGAAACCTTGATCTCTCTTTATGTTCACTTCTCTACTATTATACAACGGTTTCAAAACCAAAAAAAAAACAAAAAAATGAGATGTCTAAGACTATACCCAAAACAGTTTCAAAACCAAAAGAATGAGCCAATTAAGCCGATATACTAAAAAAAAAAAAAATGAAAGAAAACAATTCCAAAACTAACTTTTAGTTGTAATTAAAAATTAGTCTAAATAAGCCTATGTAAACTCCCTTTCTCAACATTTCGGAGGCTTTTGAATTGGTTTTAGATTCCTTACTCTTGTTTGGTAGGTCTAGAATTGGGAATTGAGAGGGATAGGAGGGGCGTCATATTTTTATTGTTGTGGGAAAATAAAACCCAATGCCTTCCATTGGAAATAATTTTGCTTTTCTAGGAATGTTGTTTGGATATTTTGTTTGGACAATAATACCCTCCTTTTACTTTCAAAATTTTAACTTCTATCCCAATCATTTAATAGAAACATTATGATTAGTGAAATGGTATTTACGATAAATTAAGATTCCTTCTCCATATTTGCAACCTAACATAACTAAATATGGATATAAAAATGTTGAATTCCCTTTCCATGGAAAATACAGACTGTCGACTTCGAGGATGCGGTAGGCACGAGCGGTTTCGGTTGGGTTGGGGCTTATGAGGATCCACGCCGCCGCCGAGATCGGAGGAGAGGGGGGACGAATGAGGGAAAGGGTAGGTTGTCATCGACTAGGCCATAGTTGACGTCCACGAGGGAGGTGGAGGAGGAACGGAAGGGGAAGTGACTGACCAGGAAGAAGAAGAAAAATTGTTGGTTGGTTGTTGAGTTGATGAAGGATGAATGGTGGTAAGTGAGTGGAGAATAGATCCGATGAATAGAAATGGTCGTGAGTGAGTAGGAGAAATGGTTGACGTTGAAAATAAACAAATTTTCAATTCCACCGTTAACCTTGAATATAATTTAATAATCCATTAACATGATGAAAGAGAAAAGAGGTGATGAAGTAGAAAATAAATGAGAAATTTTGAGTGGCACCCCACTTTATTTTACCATATTTAAGATGCATCCCACAAGTTTGCACAAATGTAAGTTATCTCCCACTTTGGACGGTAACCGTCAAAAAAAAATTCTTAGACGAAAATACCCTTGCTCCTTCCTCTTTCTTCTTTCCTCTTCCCCCTCCACACCCCCCCCCCCCCCGTCTCCGGCGACAGCGACGGAATTGTACACGTCGGCTAGCTTCAATCGCTCTTACTGACTCTTTCGTCTTTGAGCTCTTTTCTCTTCCAATTTTTTTGATGAGCCGCTTCTTCTCTCTTGAAAAAGAGCAGTTGATTGGGGTTTTAAACCCAAAATCTATACAATTCTGAACCAACACTGATAGAAACCTAATCTGAACCATGGGATTGGGGTTAATTGTATAATCGGCTCATCGAAGAAGAAGAAGCGGCTCATCGACGGAATTGTACATGTCGGCTAGCTTCAATCGGATTGGAGTTATAAATATTATTTTTCTTCTACTTTCCTTTGTCTAACAAAAGAACCAACACTGATAAATTTCTTGTTATCCCAACTAGCTTCTGAACCATGGGAACATCACACGAGTTCATGGACAAAGTGGAGGGCCTAACCAAGGAACACTACAAGCAGTGCCTGGAGCACAGGTTCAAGGAGTTTGCAGACCAAGCTCTGGAAATAGCGGCGTCACGGCGGACAGCGCGGGGGGTGGGGGTGGGGGGGTGGGGGGGGTGGGGGGGGTGGGGGAGGGGAGGCGGAGGGGGACGCGAGGGTGGGCCGGGGCGTGGGCGGCAGCCTGCGGAGGCACGCGCACAGGAGGCTCGGGGTAGAGAAGAGGGCATTTTCGTCAAAAAAAAAAGGGTCAAATGAGTTGACCGTTAAAGAATGACGGAATCCGTCAAAAGTGGGGGGTAACTTACATTTGTGCAAACTTGTGGGGTGCACCTTAAATATGGTAAAATAAAGTGGGGTGCCACTCAAAATTTCTCAAAATAAAATAATAATAATAATACTAATAATAATAATAATAATTTATATTGTAATATTTAGCTCTAAATGAGAATTATTTTTGTGAGAATAAATTTGGGGGTAAGCATACCCAAGTTTACCACATCTCCAATCAACGTCCACTTTCAACAACCATCCAAACAACCGAACTCCTTTTTTTTTTCCCTCTACTTTCAACAACCAACCATCCAAACAAACAAACTCTTTTTTTTTTCCACTTTCATTTCTTCCAATTCCACCAACGAAACAATATTTTGAAAGTCAAAACTTATATGTATGAATCGCGTACGTAAACTTTGTTTTTCTACACTTTTCTACACTTTGTGCAACCAAAAGGACCCTTACATAAATAACTTGAACCAATTTCCCTAAGGGCCGGTTTGGTAATCCGTATTTGGAGTTGGATTTTATGATTTTATTGATTTGGAGCCAAATTCATGGAATTCTATGTTTGGTTGGAGATTGCTTTGGATATAGAAAGTATGACCAAATCCAAAATTTGGATTTGGAAGAAGAAAGTTGTATTTGGGAGAAAAAAGTTAGTTATTTTTTTAATAATTTCGTTGTTCTATTAAATATTTAGTTAATACTAATAATTAATTAATTAATAGTTAAATAATAATTAGTTATTTTTTAATATTTTTTATAATTATTATTTAAAAAAACTATTTATTTTATATTTAATTAAAATTTAACTAATAGTTAATTAAAGTCATTATTATTAATTAAAAATTAATTCTATTATAACTAGTAGTTAGTTATTATTTTTATAAAAAAATAACTAATAGTTAGTTATCATAATTATAATCGAATTAATAATTTAATAATTAATATATTATAGTAATTTAAATGAATAATTATTAATAATTTCTTATTAATCATAACTATAATCTTAATTAATAATTTATTAATTAATATCCAATTATAATCATAATTAATAATTGGCTTAATTGTACTTTGATATCCTCAACTATTCCTGTTTTCAACTTGATACCCTAAACTTTTTTTTTGTAACAAGTTGATATCCGAATTTTTTTTTTATGAAAATACCCATGGTCAAACTTGAAAATTACCACCCCGCTTCCGGCTACCCCCCGTCTTCCGGCTACCCCCCCTCCCGCTTCCAGCCGCCTCCCCCCCCACCCCCACCCCGCTTCCGGCTACCCCCCTCACGCTTTCGGCCGCCTCCTCCCCCCCCCCCTTCCGCTTCCGTCCACCCTCCCCCCCGCCCCGCCCCGCTCCGGCCACTGCCCCCGTCTCCCCCTAGGGAACGGCAGCGTGGGAGGAGCGGGGCTGGGGGAGGGTGGACGGAAGCGGGAGGGGGGGAGGTGGCCGGAAGCGGGAGAGGGGGGTGGCCGGAGGGGGGGCGAGGCGGGAGGGAGGGGGCTGGGGCTGTGCGGGATGAGGGGGTGGCCGGAGTGGGGGAGGGGGGGAGAGGGGGAGGGAAGAAGGGGAGAGGGAAGAGATAAGGCATTTTCTGAATTTTAAAATTTAAGGTATGAAGTTGAAAAAAAATAATAGTTGAGGTATTAAGTTGTTGAGTAAAAAAGTTTAGGGTATGAAGTTGAAAAAGGGGAATAGTTGAGGGTATCAAAGTGCAATTAAGCCTTAATAATCTTAATTAATATTTTTTAATTACTATATTGTTATAATCTTAATTAATAATATTTTACTCACACTTATAATCATAGTTAAGAATTTATAATTTAATAAGTAATATATTATAATAATTTTATTAATAATTATTAATTATCATTAAAGTCTTAATTAATAATTTATTAATCATAACTATTATCATAATTATGAAAATTGTTTATCATTAATTCTACTATCATTATAAATAATAATTTTTTTATAATCATAATTATTAATTTATTAATCATAATTATTAATTTATTTAGTAACATTTTATTATAATTTTAATTAATTAATATATTAATTATAATTATGATCTTAATTAATTAATATTTTATTATAATTTAATGGTAAAATTTATTTTTTATCCAAAAAAAAATAGATTTGAATTTCAACCAAATCCAATGGACAAACCAAACAATGAATTTGATAAATGGGATTTAAAAATTCGATTTAAATTCTGGATTTCTAAATCTAAATCCCATTTACAAAACAAGCCCTAACCCTAATTTCTCTCTCTTTCTCTATCCTTCCATTTCTAGCTGCCTCCACCCAACCCTAATTGTCCATCATACTTTTCACTTTTCCCTCCACACTACTAGCCCAACCTCCTTGAGCTCCGGCCAGATAAAGAGCTGCAAGGACCCCCTCCCGTGGCCTTCCCGAGCAGCCAGGCGAGCCCCTGCCAACTAAAACACTAATCGAAGCTCTTTCAGCACCAGAAGCTCAACGTCAATGGCGGCATCAATGGCGGCGGAAGGAGGGGCGGCGATGGCGGTAGACGACAACAACAACGGCAGCGTGGTGATGTGTCTCCTAACGAATCCGGAGGGGGAGCCGCTCGGAGCTCCGCTGTACCTCCCCCAGAACTCCGGCCCGCTGCAGCTACAGGAGATTGTCAACAAGCTCCTCAACAACGTAAACCAACCTTCCCCCTCTCCTTCAATTTTTTTTCTAGTCGTCGGTTGTGTAGGTTTTGACAAGGTTTTATGTATCGATCGATAACGATACCGATCCCAAACTGCCGGAGCTGCCGAAACTGGCCGCCCAAACCGATACTCACAGGAAGGGTCTGACCCCGTTACTGAAACTTTTAGTTCTCGAGAATCGGCTTGACTACTCTTTGGCATGCATGACACAGATGGGGAGATATCAAAGAGAATGGCATCTTTGGGTCAGCTCAAATTTTTATTTTTTGTTTTAGTTCTTTTTCTTAGTAGGGAAGGTTATTTTTGCCTTCTTTGGAAATTAAAAAGGGCAGGTTTTGAGGGAGTGCAATGGGTGCGATCGAACTACGCCTCCCAAATTCATAGGCCTTCAATTTTTTATATTTTTATATATGTATATGTTATATAGTTTACATTTATTTATATATAACTACATATAGAAAAAAAAACTAGTAAAGTTAAAAACTTTTGGTCCATATTTAGTTAAGTCTTTGTTACAATCCACAGACCCAACTATTATAGGAAACTTAAAGAAATATAATTATAGGGTAAATGATGGTTCATAACTCAATTGAAATGTATTGTAGTTGAATGATTTTTCTTAGTTGATGTTAATTTTTGGATAATTTAATTTCTAAATTTTTTTTATTAGAAAAAATTTATATGAGAATAGGCCTATATTTTTTTTCTCGCACCGGACCTAGTTGTCCTTGATGAATCTCAGATCCGGGCCTGATTAATGGTTTATTGTTTGGCAAAAGGAACATAAATAGTGTTGTATGGTTTTTGTTTTTACTGAGCAAATGTTAAATGGTTTCAGGTATGCTGCTTTAAAATATGACATAAGTTTCTTTTTCTTCTTTCATACATCATACTTGGTAATGCGGCTTCCTGGAGTATTGGAGGCCTCTCTTATACTCTTTGTTGCTAATTCCTAGGTCAATTGGCAACTTATGCTTGTTCTTTTCTGTAGTATACTCTAGTTGTTCATTAATTTTTTTCTTAAAAATGATCTAGATTTCTGAATGTAGATTGTTTTTTTAACTATAATCTGGAAGAGACTCTCAAATAGCAAAAATTACCATTTCACTTTCTACGTGATAGGAAGAGAAGCTGCCATATGCATTTTATGTATCCGACCAGGAGCTTGTCGTCCAGCTTGGGGCTTTCTTGCAGAAGAACAAAGGTGGGGTGCTCTAGAAGGATGTTTCCGTCCTCTATTTGTTATGTTCAAAACTATTAACAATAGTTTGTGTTACTAAGCTTTTACTTAACAATTCACTATTTTATATGGTAAATCGTACACAGTATCGGTGGAGAAGGTGCTCCGCATAGTTTACCAGCCTCAAGCAATTTTTCGAATCCGTCCAGTCAACCGCTGCTCTGCCACTATTGCAGGTACTTACAGTGCATAGCTTATGTGTGTCCTCTCATTTGGTGGAGAAGGTGATTGGAAAACATTCAGTTGATTATTCCATATATCATGGCAGTAGTACATGATAGCAGTATCACTTACCTTGTATATGTCATTTCAATCCTGATTTGTTTGAGTAGATTGGCTAAATCATTTACTCGATTGCAAATAAGTATGTGTTAGGCATTGTCAACTGAGCTGAGGGAAAGAGTGGATTTTTGTCCTGTGGATGCATCAGTCGTTGTAGAAGTTGAAGATAAAAGTCTGCGCAACTAAATGGCATGCGTGGAAATTTCTTGAATTTGTATGTTATTTGGATGGCTCCGTTACTTTATCAAATCATGATTAATGAACTAATGACTCCACATTGAACACTAATTTACAAGTCAAACTGTCAAACCAACTTGCTTGCTTGATAGTGCTGATGTAACAATTGAACTATGCTAGCTTTCTGAAACTAGATCTCTGAGCGTACAAATGTTGCACTAGCATTTTTCTGTCTGTTTTTAAGGGCTCTACATCAGGTAGAAATGAATTCTGAAAAGGGATGATTAATAGTCTATTAAGGCTCTGCTTTGATGCTTTGAAGTAAAAGAAAAACTTGTGATTTGAATGTTTCACACGCTATAAAATCCACATAAAGCATATATTATTTATAAGCTTATGTTGATTTTTAAATCTCTAGCCGCTACAAAAAGGTCTAGTTGTTACCAGTTGAGATAATCTTTATTGCTGACTTCAGTTTTTGCTGTTTATTGATGGATATATTATTATCTTAGTTTGATGGTCAAGGCTCTAGTGTTTGCCATATAAAGGTATACCTGTTAGGGTCCAGTATTTAAATATTGAATGCTGACCACACAGTGTAGCGGGTGCCGTAGCAGATAGCGGACAGTTGATACACATATGTAAAGAGCCATGTTTCAAATGCGGAAGAAACTCCGATGTGTAGTATTGACTATTGAGTACAATTAAATGCTGCTGGTAGAAATAAATACTGTTGTTATTGGGTTGGACAACTACAATAATATAAAACATGTAATTGAAGTAAATAATAAATTCATTAGTTAACACGGATAAAAGTAACTATAACGGACTTGCAAGATAGTTTCTCGGTTTTGGCAGCTTCTGGAGTTTCAAATTTTGGTCACAATTACGTTTTGAAGTGAAAAAAGTCAAAGGAAAGACTTATCTACGTACAGTCCCTAGGTTTGGAAATATACTTGGTTGCAAAAGACAACCCTCTGTGTTGCATAATCCATGTACTTAGAGGTTTTAGATGAAAAGTCGTATTTTTTAGGTTTACAATAGAGGGAAGGCAAAAGGTTGAGACTGATAATATTTAAGGGATTGTTCCTATATGACGCTCGTTAAAATAAACTAAACAGTGAATAACCTGCCTATATGCTTCTAAATTTAGTAGTGTTTTTATATATATAGATATATTTTTTTTGAAAAAAGGGTAAATTTTATTCCAAAGCAAAGCGATAATCGTACAACATACAATCAGAGTGGGACTCCCACTCATCAAGTCCCCATAGCATTTACATCAAATTCGATGTTATGGAGAATGCCCACATGGGGGGTAACCAGTCCCTCAAATATCCGTCGGTTTCGTTCCCGCCAGACATGCCAAACTGCAACAGCCAGACGGACTCTGGCAGTCCGGAACCAGTCCTCCCCTCGACATCTATTATCCCGGATCACCATGATGATGTCCCCAATACCCTTCCCAGAAGCGCATCCTCCCAACACTCTACTCTGCTCCTTCCAGATCTGCCAAGTCGAGCCACACTCGAAGAAGATGTGACTTATAGATTCTTGCTCCAGACTACAAAGCACGCACTTGGGATCCGGGACCGGCACTCCGAATGAACTCAAACGATCCCTAGTCAGAAGCCGACCCAGTAGCAGCTTGTAGAGACAAAGCTGCATCTTCCTGGCCAACCCTTTGCACCAAACAAAATCGTAGTCAGCACTCTGAGGGAAAGTGCGCCGGATGAGGTTGTAGCAGCTCCGGAATTGGAACTCCCCAGTACCCGGGGCAGCACCAGGCGGCTCCCAAATCCACCTATCAGTAGGTAAAGCTGGATCAATGGCAGTAAAACTGATGATCTCACTCAGCTCCACGGTAAATCGATACGACTCCGGCCTCCACTCCCCGTCCCGAATGATCCGACTACACTTCAGGCCCCTCCTGTCCTCCTGATGTGCCTGGGCCCCCCGATGTCCAATAGGGAGCGTCGATCTATCCAAGGATCCCGCCAGAGGTCCGTTCCAGACCCATCCTTCATGACCTTCCTGATAGCAGATTTAAGGATCCCCCTGTGCCTCAAGACAGTTTTGAACGAGACGGAGTGATTGTTATCAGAAGCACACGTCCAAAAATTGTCCTGCTTCACGTATCTGCTATGCATCCAGTCAGCCCAGAGAGACCCCCCATTAATGAATCTCCATGCCAGCTTCAGCGCGGAGGCCTCCCTAATCTCAAGCAACGGCCGAAGTCCCACACCTCCCTCCTTCCTGGGTCGACAAAGCTGCTCCCAGGAGATCGCATGTAAACCCCCCCGCCAAATGAAATCTGCACAAATTCGATCCACTTTCCTAATAGTGGCAATAGGAAGGAGGATGGATTGCATCCAGAAATGAGCTACCGCCGTAATCACCGATCTGACCAACTCGATGCGACCTCCAAATGACAAACCAGCGGCTTGCCAACCTTCCACTTTCCTCTGGACGTACTCCACCAAACTATGGCAGTCCTGATCCCGCGCATAGTTGACCGTGAGGGGTACTCCTAAGTAGCGCACCGGAAGATCGCTCCTCTCGATACCCAGCACGTCAGCCCGCTCCTCCTTCTGGGGACATAGAGAACACACCCGACTCTTCTCCCTGTTCAACTGGAGGCCCGAGAGGGAATGCAAATCTTCCATAATCTCTGCAAGCGTCTGCATACCCTCCGTCGAAGGCTGAATGAACACCAGGAGATCATCAGCATAAATGAGGTGGGTAACTGGGGGATCCACCCTCCGAAACAATGGGACCAGACTCCCTCGGTGCACTGCCAAGTCCATCAGGCATGTGAAGTATTCCATAACAAGCGTGAACAGGTAAGGAGACAGGGGATCCCCTTGCCGAAGTCCGCGATTGCTCTGGAAATACCCATAAGGAATACCCTGAATAAGGACAGAGAAAGTGGGAGATGTGATGCACTCCCGGATCAGTGCAAGCCAGTGATCCCCAAAACCCATGGCTAACATCAGATGACAAAGGAAGTCTCGATTGACCATGTCATACGTCTTCCTCAGATCCAATTTCACGCAGGCCTTCTCCCCTCCGGGTTTGCGAAAGTCCCGCACCATCTCATGAGCCAGGAGGATGTGCTCAGCAATCGACCGTCCCTTGATGAACGCAGCCTGGTTCGGAGATACCAAGTCCTGCATGATCCCCTCCATCCGCCGGCACATAAGGTGCGTAATTATCTTATAAAGATAATTACAACACGCAATAGGTCTGAAGTCCGCCAACGCTGTCGCTCCCTCCTTCTTTGGCACCAAGGTCAGGAAGGTGTGGTTCAACTCTTTCAGCAACTTCCCTTTGGAGAGGAATTCCTGAACCACCTCCAAGACCTGATGCTTCAGCGAGTCCCAGTGGGGTTTGAAGAACCCACTGCTAAAACCATCCGGTCCGGGAGCCTTATTGGGATCTGTCAGCTTGACAATAGCCTCCACCTCCTCCAAAGTAACAGGTGCAAGAAGAATGCTATTCCCATACGGGGTCACCAGTCTCTTCGTGACTATCTCTGGGAACACAGACAGGTAGTCAGTCTGGAAATATAACTCAGAGTAGTACCTGACCGCCTCGCCTTGGATCGCAGCCGGCTCCCCCACAAGATTGCCATCCACATTCAGAAGTTGGGAGATGTGATTTCTATGTTGTCTGGTCCTGATGACATTATATAAGAACTTGGAGCATCGGTCGCCATCCTTGAGCCAGGAGCATTTGGCTCGTTGAGCCGTGCTGATCTCCTTCTGCAGCCGCAAGATGTTGACTTCTGCAATCAGCCCCTTCTCTCTAGCCACCAGGTCCCCATTGAGCATATCCGTTTGCATGTCTTGCTGGATAGCCCGCAACTCCACCTCCTTATCCTCTAAGGAAGACTTTGGCAACCCTTTCACCCATCTCCGAAGCGCCTTCTTCGTAGCCTTGAGATGTCGCACCAATCGGAACTGAGCCGTCCCCTTCTGTCCGCTAGTAAGCCCCTCTGAGACAGCCTCCAGGTAGCCCTCCGAGAGGTACCAACTGTTGTTGTACCTAAAAGGACGAGTCTTCCCAGGAGCCCGAGCAGTGAAGCCAACTCGGATGGGGGAATGATCGCTCGTCCCAGCAGCCAGGCCCTCTGCCGAAGTGTTGGAGAAATGACGGAACCATTCCCCATTTCCCAGAGCACGATCAAGCTGGCATGCTACCTTGTTCCGGATCGCTTTGTTATGCCAAGTCCAGATAAAGCCGGAGCGAGATAATCCCTGGAGCCCATTCTAGAGGAGATATTTCTGAAAATCATAAAGGATATAGTCTGGAACATGACGACCGCCCACCTTCTCCCCTCGGTGCAGAAGGGCATTGAAGTCCCCGAGCATAAGAAGAGGAAGGGACGACGAATCTGTTGCAGCTGCGACACGGGAGATGTCCCTCCACAGGGACTCCCTCCTCCGTCTGTCGTTGTGGCCGTACACCGCCCCTAGTAAGAACCAGAAGCCACATTTGTTCGAGAAGGAGATGGCAATCAACTGCTCCGACATCAAGATCAAATCTCCATCCCAGATCTTCGAGTTCCACCTAACCCAGATCCTGGCCATGTCACACAGAGCCAGGTTGTGCAGATGGGCCCAATGGGAAGGAGTCCGCCGAGCAAGAGTCTTGTCACCTTTGATCTTGGTTTCTAATAGAACAAAGATGTCACATTTCTCTCTGAGCAGCAACCCACTAATCTCTCTCCACCTCCCTAGCGAACACGCCCCCCTCACATTCCAGGCAATAATGGCCATTAATTATTAAGAGGATGGGTCCCCTGGAAGACACCCGGATCAGCACCTGGGGAGTGTGCCACATCCGTCGCTAAAAGATCCTCCTCCATCCTGGTCGAAATGGCCTGCTGGGGAGCGGCCTAAGACAGCACCATCGCCCAGGCCGGATTGTCAACACACACCGCCTCCTCTCTGTCAGTAGGATGTCCCCCCTCCCTGGAGGAGCCGTCAATCAGCGGACCGACAACCCGTCTCTTCCTACAGTAAACCAGCCCCTCACCCGATACGCCATCGCCTCGCGCCTCTATCCCCGAAGCCACCATGCCTCTGGTGACTATGCTGCTCTGCCCCAGACTGGTGGTCAGCGTCCCACACGTGGGAGCAGGCTGGGCAGAGACAACGAGGGACAACTCGCTATCACTCACTGGATGAGTAACCTCCCCCTCCAAGACCTCCTGTCCATCGTCATCTCTGAAATCTATGTCGCAGGGAGAGTCTGAGGCCTCACTCAGGGGATTAGTAGGCTCCACCAGAGGTCCGACCGCCGAACAGGAACTGGCTAGATGTCCGAAACAGGAACACCGAGAGCAGGTAGGTGGAACCCATTCATATTCCACCTTCTGGGTAAGCACCTCTCCAGAAGGGATCTCATACTCCACCAACTCCGGTAACTCTCTCCCAGCTCGAATCTCCACAAAAATCGGAGCGTACATCAACCTCGATCGAAAGGCAGTAGTTTCATCTGCCTTGATCGAGGTGTCCACCAAACTCGCCAGCCGCATCAGCAAGGGGATACTCCAAAATCGGACAGGGAACTCAGGGAAGCGAATCCAAACGGGGATGACATTCAGAACTTCCCGCTCACATCGAAGCTCCGGGGTCCACTCCTTTAAAATGATAAGCCTGCCGTCAAACGTCCAGGGGCGGCCTTGGAGAATCCTAGCAACATCCTCCGCAAGTTCGAACTTCACATAATAGAAGCCGTTTTCACGGACAAAGAACTCCATACTCCCCTTGGGCTGCCAGACCCGCGCTGCATATCTCCGGATCTGTCCGTAGAAAGGCTTGTTGCCTAGGACATACATGACAAGGGTATTCTCCCAATATGCCGACACCTTCTCAATCTCCTCCGTAGGGAACGAGGCCCGGAATCCTCTTCCTGCCTTGATCGGCGGCACAAACTCCATCGATGTGGGACTTTTCGGTCCCATAGGTTTGCAGATCTCTGTCCAGGACCGTCCAGCAGGCCGAACAGTCGCCCCATGTGGACTGGGGGTAACCTCCGGCCTGGGTAAACCAGATCTCGGGACCACGGGATCCAGCACCTTTCCTTTCCCCTTGTCTGCCGCGGTCGTCTTTGGCCGCCAGCCCACCGATCTCCCAGTAGAGATCACAGGGCCACGGGCCGATGGCCGCGCCCCTAACCCGCTCTGACGACTGTCAACCGGATGCCGATCCCGAACGTGGTCCTGTCCACCTCCTGCCTTTCCCCCTGTCTTCGCCGTCCGCCGACGCGTAACCGTCGTCCAACCTCCTCCCTCCGACTGGTTCCCCTGAGATCCAGAACCGGTTCCGAATTCGAAAACTGGGGCGGTAGTCCGATCCCCTGCCACAGGCATTGGGACCGACCCCGACCCCCCTACAGAGTGATACGTCGCATCCACCTTCCGAAGGGGGTCGCCCGACCCCCTCGGCCTCCGATCCGCCCCCCCCCCCCCACCGCCAGGGGGGGCGCCGCCACCCAAGCCAACACCGGGGGGTCCGCCCGACCCCCCCACCTGCACTTCCGCCCCCCCCCCCCCCCCCCCCCCCCCCCCCCACCGCCGGATCTAGCGCCTGGGGGTCCGCCCGACCCCCTACCAGGGTTCCCGCCCCGGTCTCCCTGCCTCCAGAGGGGCCGTCGACTGTCTTGGGGGGGGCTGCCCGGCCCCCCCTTCTTGACGTTCTTTCTCCCCCCGCCGGCGAGGGGGTCCGGTGGCCGCGGGGGGGGGGGGACCTAGCCGCTGCCGCCCTTGTCGCATGATCGCTCGCGGGAGAGACCATCTCTTTATATATATATATATATATATATATATATATATATATATATATATATATATATATATATTGGAATAAGGGTAAAATTTATTCCACGCAAATCACAGTAAAGGTATTACAATACACTATTCTCACATCTTCATCCCCAGTTAAGGGGCCATTACAGATACATCGAATTCTATATTATGTAGAATTTCGACTGGCGGAGTAGCCAGTCCTTCAAATATACGCCTGTTGCGCTCCCTCCAGACATGCCAAACTGATGCAGCAAGTCTAACTCTCGCCATCTTGGCCCAACCAGGGTCCATGCATCGGCGGTCTCTGATCCAGCTGAGGATCCCCCAGATATCTCTGTCACTGCCAATTCCTACCATCGATCGCATGCACTGCTCCTCCCATATGTGCCAAGTCCATGGGCACTCAAAGAATAGGTGGCTCATAGACTCCGCGTCACCGTTACAGAGAACACACTTCGGGTCTGGAATCTGCATCCCAAACCTAATAAATCTGTCCCCAGTCATCAACCTGCCCAGAAGGAGTCTGTATGAACAAAGCTGCATTTTGCGAGCAATCCCTTCGCCCAAATAAAGTCGTACTCCGCAATCCTGTCGTGTGGGGTCCGAACCAGATTATAGCAACTTTTAAAACTGAATATCCCAGACCCACCAACCGAACCAGGATCAACCCAACACCAGGAGTCCTCAGTCAGGCTAGTATCGATAGTGATCCGACGAATCTCCTCCCCAAACTGAGCTGTGTATGGATATTCCTCCGGCCTCCAGCTCCCATCCCTGATAATCCGACTACATTTCACTCCCCTGCTCGCCTCTCTGTCTATTTGAGCCCCCAAGATCTCCAGAAGGGAGCCATTTCCCATCCACGGGTCCAGCTAGAGATCAGTTTCGCCCCATCTCTCATAATCCTGCAGATAGCGGACTGAAGGACCGGTCTGCACCTAAGAATAGCCTTAAATGAGACCGAGAAATCGTTATCAATCCTACAAGTCCAGAAATTCATTCGCCGCACATATCTGCTAGCCAGCTACTCTGCCCAAAGGGAACCTCCCTTGATGAACCGCCGCGCCATCCGTACCCCCGATGCCTCCCTAACCGTCCGAAGAGGTCGCAACCCCACTCCTCCTTCCTCCCGGGTCCGGCAGAGTTGTTCCCAAGCAATCACATGCATACCTCCCCTCCAGATGAAATTAGCACAAATGGACTCCACCTTCCTAATGATAGCTATTGGAATCTGAATCGTCTGCAACCAGAACATAGCAATGCCAGAGATAACAGACCGTACCAGCTCAATACGGCCACCAAAGGACAGACCAGCTGTCTGCCAACCTTCTACTCTCCTTTGGGCAAACTCTACCAGGCTGAGACAATCCTGATCCCTGGCATAATTGACTGTCAACGGTACCCCCAGATACTTCACTGGTAAGTCTCCTTTCTCCACTCCCAGGGCAAGAGCCCGTTCCTCCTTGAGTGTGCACAGAGAGCTGAAATAGACCCTACTCTTCTCCCTATTCAGCTGCATGCCGGACAACCGTCCAAACTCCTCCATAATATCTGAAAGCGCCCTCAACCCCCTCATAAATGGATGCAGGAATACCAAGAGGTCGTCAGCATATATCAAGTGAGACACTACCGGTTTGACCTGCCTGAAAAGGGGAACAATCTTCCTACTATGCACCCCCAGGTCCATCATACAAGTGAAGTACTCCATCACCAGAGTGAACAGGTACGGAGAGAGAGGATCCCCCTGCCGCAGTCCCCTGTTGCTCGAGAAGCATCCATAAGGAGTACCCTGAATGAGGACCGAAAATGTGGGGGAGCATATGCACTCCCTCACCCTTGCCACCCATCTCTCATCAAAGCCCATAGCAAGCATAAGGTGGCAGATGAAGTCCCTGTTGACCGTGTCATAGGCTTTCCGCAAATCCAGTTTAACACATGCCTTCATCCCCCCGGTTTGTTGAAATCCCTCACCATCTCATGAGCAAGAAGACTGTGCTCGGCAATCGAGCGCCCCTTGATGAAAGCCGCTTGATTCCGAGACACCAAGTCCTGTATAATCCCCTCCATACGCCGACACACGAGGTGCGTAATTATCTTGTATAGATAATTACAACACGCAATAGGCCTGAAGTCGGCGAGGGAGGTAGCACCCTCCTTCGGAACCAAGGTCAAGAAGGTGTGATTCAGCTCCTTCAGCAACTTTCCTTCCAAGAAAAACTCCTGCACCGCCTCCAGAACTGGAAACTTTAGCACACCCCAATGACGCCTAAAGAACCCAGAAGAGAAGCCATCAGGCCCCGGAGCCTTATTAGGATCTGCTTTCATCACAATATCCTCCACCTCCTCCAATCTCACAGGGGCCAACAACAAGCTATTCCCATGGAGCGTCACCAGCCTCTTCGTGACAAGACCTGGAAACGTGGTGGGATAATCTTTTTGCTGATATAAGTCAGAATAGAACCTGACTGCCTTCTCCTGAATCTCCACCGGGTCACCAACAAGCCTGCTCTCGCCATTAAGCAGTCTGGGGATGCTGTTCCGGTGCTGTCTGGCACGGATCACATCATAGAAGAACTTGGTGCACCGATCCCCATCCTTGAGCTAAGAACACTTGGCCCTCTGGGCCGCACTAATCTCTTGCTGAAGCCTCATGATGTTGACCTCCGCAATCAGGCCCGCTCTCTAGCCGCCAACTCACCGCTCAGCATGTCAGCCTGCAGAGCTTCCTGAACCTCACGAAGCTCGGCCTCCTTATCCTCCAGGGAAGACCGCGACATCTTCTTCACCCAATCCCGCATAGCTCTCTTGACATGTTTGAGTTTGTGAGCCATACGAAACTGAGCCGTGCCCTCCCGAGTATAGCGCAACCCTCCCATAACAGCCTCCTCATATCCCGCAGAGAGGTACCGGCCATTGTTGTATCGGAATGGCCGGGTTTTCCAAGTGGGCCTCGCAGAGAGACCCACCCGTATAGGGGAGTGATCGCTGGTCCCTGCCGCTAGCCCTTCCGTCATGGAATTCGGGAAGTAGCGAAACCATTCACTATTTTCCAAAGCCCGATCCAGCTGACAGGCAATCCTGTTGTGGACCGCCTTGTTGTGCCAGGTCCAAATGTGTCCGACTCTCTCTCTCTCTCTCTCTCTCTCTCTCTATATATATATATATATATATATATATATATATATAAAGAGGATTTAAAACGGCTCAAAATGAGCCGTCTAATGCATGTGTATCCTCACATAATTAAAAATTAAGAAAAGAAATATATCCTAACTAATAGCTTAACTACCTGACATTATCTAACTAACTGTACTTATATCTATAACAAATCCTAATTAAAATATAAACACATCTATAACAAATCCTAATTAAAATATATTCAAATCATATCTATAACAAGTCCTAATTTAAACTATTTTTCAACAATATCAGAGGGATTTTTTTGCTTTTACGTGCAACGCATGTGTATGTGACTAATATATATAATTTGTTGACTTGTTGACTTTTCATTTACCAAGTGTTTTGAGCCTTTTGGCAGCTTGGACGTAACCCCAACTACTGGACAAACTGCCAATAGAGGATATTCGTGAGCATGCACACGATTTTCTTTCATCCATTCTCGGGGAGCCATGTAGGAGATCCTCAAACCAGCTACAACCTTCTTTTAACTCGATCGATTTTATGGCATCTGAAGTCGTTATCTTTTTTACGATCGATCGTAACCGATATCTTTTCTGTTCTTTTCCTTTAACTCTTTCTCGAGGAGTTTGAGGGATTATAGCATGGGAGCTTTCTCAGGGAATGGGAGTCTTTCATAGGAGGATTCACCTCTGAAACTCGAAAGAGGGTCTTACCCTACGCCCTAGATTGGGTAAAGACAATGGGCATCTGCTTTTTAAATGTGACATCTTGAAGAATATGAAAATTTACTTGAATGACACATTATATTGTAAATAAGTGCTGTAATTTATTTGACTAGATGCCATGCCCAGTCCAGGCCAAATTGAAACTGATTTATGTAGTAAAGAGAATTGATAGATTTCGTTGCAATATAATAGGGGATATTGGCTGTTAATTATTCTCCAGAAACTCACATGTAGGGTATAGACATATAATAGGGGCCAGTATGCGGGACTGATCTATCATAATCTTTGACCGATATGTTGAACAAGGCATGGATCCAAATAATGCCTTGATCAAAGCAAGGTTCATAGTGTCGAAATCGGTATCAGACCCTTCTTATGATTATTGGGATCGACTGTATCATCAGTATCAGCGGTTTCGGATCAAGAGTTTCAGATCTTTTCATTTTAGGGAGAAAAAATGATAAGAAGTCTATTAAAAAGCTAAAAAATATTTAATAATTTTAGACATAATTTTATATATTATATGTTGCTTATTGTTAGTTTAAATGGAATACTACTAATGTTGATGAGTGTTTTTAATTATAGATATGCAACTTCGACAATAATAATGCTTACAATTTATCAAAAAGGAATCATATTGCTATACTGTAACATTGTCAATGAATCATTACGTAACTTACGTTGGCACTATTTTTCCAATTTTTTTTTTCAATCAATTTTCTTAGCCACAAATTGCACGGAAAAGAGATCCCTCTACGTTGATATCGATCAATATTGGTGGTGGTCGGTATCTGATCGAAACATGCCAATTTGTATAAGTATCGGCTGTAATGTATTCTTGTCAGCCGATTTTGCAAACTACGGGTCGAAGGACCATACAAGCAATAAATCATATCATTTGGTCCCTTGTGATGCGAGAATGTGATGTTTTCTGCTCATTTTCGTTTTTAAATAGTATATCTTTATGTATGAATATGTGTTGTGGTAGTCAAGACGCACCTCGCAACAAGGTGCAACAAGTGCGCCTCGCACCTCACTAGGCGATGCTTCTTTCTCCAGGTGTGTCCAAGACGCACCTTTCAGCAAGGTCCAACCAAGAAAATGCGCACCTTATGCTTTTTTTGTTTACAAAAAACTTTGAGGCAGGGAGATAGTCCTTGCCTCATACAAGTGGGAGGAAGGTCGCCTTTTCCATGGTTGCTAAAGTTGGCTACAATTGAACTGAAAAAATTAAAATTTACTAAAAGCGTGGTAGGGAGAACACAAATTCTTTTTAGTTTTGTTGATTGCTACTGCTGCTGTGCTAATTCACTTGATTATGTTTTAACATATTTTTATTGGTTTTAATATATATATATATATATATATATATATATATATATATATATATATATTGCGCCTCCGTTCGCTTTGATGCGCGCCTTAAGTATGCCTTGCCCCTCGGGTGATATGGGACCTTTGCATCTCGAGTGCACCTTGCGCCTTTGACAGTTGACTACCTGGATATGTGTATATGAATACCGTGCAGGTAATGCATTTCCAAACGGTACTGCCTGCAATGACTGTTTTAGCATGTCCATATATTGTTGTATCATGTGACCAACTATGCGTCCATGTTTAATTAGTGGACACTAGTTTTGCGACATTGTTTTCTACTTGAGGTGAATTGGCCAAGCTTCCTCTTGATATCTATTTCACACTTAATTTTGCAGGTCACACGGAAGCTGTACTTTCTGTTGCTTTCAGCCCTGATTCACGGAACTTGGCTAGTGGTTCTGGTGACACCACTGTACGATTATGGGACCTTAATACACAGACACCCTTATTTACATGCACAGGTAAACTTGCCATATGGTTTGAAGTTGTTTCTGACTTGTTAATGCTGCTAAATTGCAAATTATTGTGCCACATTCAGTTTGCTTAACGCTGGAAACCATGTTATGATACTATGATTCTGTCAGCAGCTTTATTTTCTTTTTGTTTCTATCATTTGGAGAGGCCGTTCTCTACTTGTTTTGTCAAATTGAATGTTGAGTAAAATACATCTGTCCTTGTTCTTATTACTCAATTCAAGCTTTAACGGGTTTAGGTTCATGGCATTCTACTACTTCATGGCACACTACTTACTTCCCTTCTGCTTCTACTAAAGACTCCTATGCTCTTCATCCAGGTCACTAAATATTCTTCTTGAAGTAACTAGTTTTGCCAGACTACAGGGAAATGCATTTACCTGTCAGGCATAGTATAAGCCAATATCTATTCTTTGTAAAGACGAGTAACTGTATTTAATCTTTCTGACGAGTTCTTATATCAAATTTGTGTTGCCTATAAATGTTTGGTTCTTACTCTTTCTTAGGGAGACATCAATTCAATTGGACTTCGTGCATCATTAAGTAATAAAGGAGTAGGAACTCTTCTGCATTTCAAACTTGGGTGTATTTTCCTGTTTCTAAGTTGAATGGCAGGGACATACTTAAAGAAAAGATAGGAAGATGGGTCCATTCCTTGATTGTGTTTTTGTCTGATTGTAGATGTTACAGAAATATCTAGATTATTAGCCAACGAAGAGAACCTTGTACTTCAAACACACTTACATATATCATATATGCATAATCATAACATGCATATAACGAAGCGAGGAAATTTGTAACTGCACTTGTTTATTTTTTACACTTACATATATCATATATGCATAATCATAACATAAATATAATGAAGCCAGGAAATTTTTAACTCCACTTGTTTGTTTTTTATCTTTACAATACCAAGTGTCATCTCACTTAACTTTTAGTTTAATTAGCCAAATGTCAGGGAAGAGTAATCACATACAATAACATGAGAGCTCCTCCTGAATGATGCAATAATCGTTATGCAATTTCCCCTATAAGAAGACAATAAAGGAACAAGTTCCCATGATCCCTGATAACATTCGGCTGGTATTAGGTTTCTGCCAGATGGTCGAAGACTGCACTTTGAAATCGGTGTTGGCCTATAACTACAGTACAAGGTTCATAATATTGGTACTGGAATCGGTTTCGGAACCTTCCTATTGAGTATTAGTTTCGGCAGTTTCGGATCGAAGTATTGGGGTTCTTCGTTTCGAAAAGTCAAAAAGATAAAAAGTCTTTTAGAAAGCTAAAAAAGTGATTGATACATTTAGACATAAATTTATAATTTATATGTTGTTTCTGGTTAGTTTTAAATAGAATAACATTCACTCGCAGTAGATACTATTGTTTGTTTATTTGCCTTTCGACATAGTACATCCACGTTAAATAGTTTTGAACAAAATAATATTAAATGGATAAATGTTGTGAATTTATAGATATATAACTTTGACAAATGATAATGGTTACAATTTGTCAATAAGGAATCTTAGATATTATGTAACATTGTCAGTCTTCGGCACAATTTAATGACTGTGTTGACACTATTTTTCCGTTCTTCTATATTTTTCGCTCAATTTTTCTCTGTTGAATAGATTTGAAAACAAACCCCTAACATCGATATTAGTCAGTATCGGTATCGATCGATATCGGAGGGTGTTACATTCCAAAACTGTGTTGATATCGACATTATCGATATCGCTGAATTTGCGAACTATGCTCCAATAAGTTTTTTAAGGCAGCGCAAGACTGCGAGATGAAAAAGTCGTGACAGGTCTATGTAGGGCCTCAAGACTAAAGTTTTGGGGTGTGCATTAGCCAAGGTTTATTAAGATAAAGATGTAGTTACTAAAACTTATGTTATCCCGAGCTGTAGCAACTCTCTTTTTTCCCTTTCTTTCTCTATCTGAGTAAGAAAAGATTTGAGTCTCTAATTAGGGAAGATCGAACCATGGTCACAAAAATCCACCATATAAGCAACAAGTTTCGGAAATGACGACAGAGATTCAATACCTAATCTACTATC
Source organism: Iris pallida (assembly GCA_029216955.1). NCBI lineage: Eukaryota > Viridiplantae > Streptophyta > Magnoliopsida > Asparagales > Iridaceae > Iris > Iris pallida. The sequence goes on from JANAVB010007399.1 coordinate 53,087,346, forward strand.
CTAGTGTGTTTTAGAGTGTTTGTAGCGTGTCCAATAAGACACATACACTGCAAGAATTTTTGGAGTGTTTGTACTTCGTAAACTGCACGTGAGAAGGCGAGGGAAATACCCTACTGGGGAGAACGAAATTCGTCAAACGAAAATAGAAAGGAGGGACAAGATTATTGAAGAGTTCAACATCTGTCAGAAATCATCGTCACTATTGAGATCTTTGGAACTTGGCACATGAAAGAGAGTTAAGGAAAAAGGTGGTCGAGAGATGGAGAGATTTACATATTGGTTTGTGAGAGTGCCTGTTGGAGTTGGAAATATGGATGAGATAGAGTGGGTTGTGACAAACATATACGAAAAAGAAAGACAATAAGAAGAAACCTGAAGAGGAAAGATAATCATTCCTCCCAAAATCTCTTATATCTATATTAAGTTATTAATAATGTCTATAACTTTTATTTGGTCCGAATTGGATTCTAAATTCAAAAAAGGCTCAGGCTATCTTACATTTAAGTCAATGTAGATTAAGGCGCTTGAGGCAGTTCAATGTGGGTTGAGGTGCTCTGAGGCGGTTTAAAGTGGGTGCCAATCATTCCAAGGCGGACGCCTCACTATCTTGCTGCTGAAACACTAGTTGCCTAGGTGGTAAGGCATCTGAAACACTAGGCGGGGCCTAAGGACGCGAGGCGGACGCCTTTTAAGAAACTTTAAGAAACTGTGCTCCAGTATTAGACTACTATTGGTAACTTTCAGTCGATATCATGTCTCTTACATCCCAAAATTGGATGAAACTTACCAGAAATTGCTAAAATAATTTTGAAATTGGCTGAACTTACCAAAATTTTAAGAAGTATGCACAAACTTGGTAGCAAACGCCTTTGAACAAGGCTGTTATGGCCCATCTTTCTAATATTGCCAAAATTGGCCAAAATGTGTACCTGGTTTTACTTTTGTTTTAATGCATTGAGAAATAATTTTAAACATATACGACGTTGTAACAGTTGCCCATAGGGTACGCAATTTTCACGTTTCATAGAAGTCATGCACTTGGTCAACGAAAGCAAAACAAACTACTTAAATAATTACGAAATTATGTTTCAAACTTTAACCTTCCATTTCTTATATTTTGAGAAAATTTAACGCTGTTGTTTTCCTCTTAAGTGTTGAAATCCAATACTCCGATACAACACTGCCAACGTTCTTGATAGCGATACTCATAGAGAGGTATCCGATGCTGATAATGTGTTTTTTTCAACCTTTAAAGTTTAAAGGAAATGCATACAACTGATGACCAATTATGGCTCGTACGATGAATATGAACCTTTATGAGTAAGCTTGCGATTGAATGCTTGAGATTGCTTGTAGTCTGTATGTAAGTTCTTGTTGTTATTTGAGTAATTCTCGTTTCGTTTGTCAAGAAAGAATATTAGCTTGGGTCTTGCTCTTTATATGATCTTGAATAAGAATTACATACTACAACGTGAATATCTTGGATTTGGTACTGATGATTACCTGGTTGACTTCTCTTAGGACATAAGAACTGGGTTTTGTATATTGCATGGTCACCGGATGGCAAACATCTAGTGAGTGGAAGCAAGACTGGAGAACTTCTCTTATGGGACCCACAAACTGGGAAACAGTCGGGCGCTCCTTTTAATGTAAAGATGACATAAGTTATAACTATTTTCTATCATCAGCCAGTTCACATATTTAGTATTTGTTTAGTCTGTATTGCTCTCTATGCTGGAAGTGTTTCTCTCTGTAACATGGGAATACTATTCTTGTAATTATGTAGAAATACTATTTGGGTTTCAACACCAGGTTCAGTCTTTCCAACTGCGTGAAATAACTTTATGATAAACTCTATTCCAACCTAGCTAGTCCTATTAGGTGTCATATTAATGTATTTGGAACACAATTCTAAATTTCTAATATCATAATCATATCTGATTCTTATTTTGTGGAAGCAAAATTCACATAATCTCGTTCCATTTGCTACAAGCACCGTTGTCAGTTGCTTGAAGAACTCTCTTAACCAATTTTTTCTTGGAAAGAAAGTTCAACAATAGATTGTTCGTTGATGAGGTTTCTTTCCCTCCTTTCCTGACCTACAGTATTGAGATGAGTCGGTCTTGTCTTGGTCTCCATGATCTTGACTGCATGATTATATTTTTGCAGTCCTTAGGAAATCAACATTGCTCATTGTTACATGTTTTGTGGCCTGCTTATACCAGCAGTTGCTACATCTGGGTTCCACATGTTGAGACTGTTTGAAAGAATATGGTATTTGCTAGTGTCAGAGAGGAAATAGCCCTGAACTGAGCAGGACGGAAGAAGAGGGTTCAAGTTGATGACCCCAAAATTTGGAATAAGGCTTTTTTCCCCTTCTTTTTTTTGCAGTTTTTGTGACTACATCAACGAATTAACAGTTCTTGTATGTTATGGTAGCATCTAAATTGGAATGTTAGTTCTGTCACCTAGTAGACTTTATACTATCACCATTAGTCCTTGGGCTATTCTATGTTTCTTCAATAGAAGTTGGTGAATACTGTCATGCATGTGATCTTGTGATCATTAGAATATGTACTATATATAAGTTTTCTGTTTACTAAGTGTACTTTATGTAATACTTTCAGGGACACAAAAAGTGGATCACTGGTATCTCTTGGGAGCCTGTACATTTGCAAGCTCCAAGTCGACGTTTTGTTAGTTCTAGTAAGGATGGGGATGCCCGCATTTGGGATATTGCTTTGAAAAAGTGCGTTATGTGCCTTACTGGACACACCCTTGCAGTGACATGTGTAAAATGGGGTGGCGATGGAATGATATATACGGGGTAAGCTATGTTATAACCACTACAGGAAATTGATGCTTTAGAAATTATGTGCTAGTAATCTGAAACAGTCCTGGTGTTGCCAGATATCAAAGTATAACATTTAGAAAGTGCTACAAATATTGATTGGTTATTATTGTTTAAGTTCTTACTTATGTCTTTGAGTTTCAAGTTATTTCGTAGTATTTTCTTGTTAATTACCTTTATTGTACTTTCCAGTGTCTAATCTGCTACTTTTTTCTTTCTTTCTGAATTAAGGGTGTGTTTGTAATGCAAATTTGGATGAGAACTAGGAAAGTAATAAACTACACTTAGTTTCCACTAGCTTGTTATTTTGGCTTCTCGACTGTTGCAATTGTAAACTAGCATGACTCGCCACAAAATGGTAAGTGACTTGGAAATGACTTCCGACTGAAAAAGGTGGAAAGTCGAGGGAAGCTTGTTAAGATCATTATTATACAATTTCTTCTTATTGTTGTTGTCTTTTTAAACTTCACCACCCACCTTTTAACCCTCAAATCAAGGTTCCTAGTATCGGTCATATCGCATCATTTTGGCCTGTCCCGACACTGATAGCTACCAATAATGGCATTGGGACTCTCTCCTTCTCAGAAGAAAGTTACAACAAAAAGAAATAAATATGGGGAAAATGGCGTCGACAAAATAATTCGGCACTCTGGTACATGCTACATCATGTTCTTATCAACACACTCACACTGTAGCCATCCATTTGTTAAAGTTTTATGTTATAGATTCATATGATCCAACAGTCTCAATATTATTCCATTCGAAGATAACAAGAAATGAAGAAATATACAATAATACTTAGTATTATGCCAAAAATATATGAAATATTTTCTAGTTTTCAAATAATGATTATTATTAATTTTGACTTTCAAAACGAAGAACTCAAAAACTCCGATCAGAAACCTTCGAAACCATTGATACCAGTAATAATAACAAGGATCCGAAACCAATTCTGATACTGATAGTGCGAACCTTGCCTCAAACTTCAATATTTGTTTTTGTGATTACCATGTTACCTTACACCTCCATCATCTACAACTTTCTATTTTTCAATCTAGCTGACAAAATACAGTTCTGGGTTTAGGTCTCTAGAAGCCAAGATAAACCTATTTTCTTAGTTTATAAGTTTCCAATTGCCGAACACACCCTTAGGCCTTAGTTCCCTTAGGGAAAGCATTTTGTATATCATAAACACATCTACATGCACCAGCCTTTCCCTACTGTATTCGTCATTAGTTTAAGTCACTTCAAAATCTTCAATTTTCTTATATACATTTAGGTAGGTAATATTTCGACCAAACCTGGTTGTATTCCACAATGTCATCAAACTATGTTATGTATCATAGCACATCAATAGGTTATTCCAAATTTGTTGTTCGAAGCTGAGAAGGTGTGAAGGTTAACTTGTTGAGTTGTAGTGGGTACACAAGTGCATATCATCAGTGAAAAAGCTTTCGATGTAATAAACAATGGATAGGTGGTAGTATCTATGCTCTCACATATAGTAGATTTATCTAATTTTGATAAGATGTATAATACTTATGTTGGTAAGGTATGTAAAAATCTACTAACTACTTTTCTTTTCTTTTCATTTTTTGAAACTAAGCTAATACTGATTTTTAGTACTATATGCACCTCCAAATATCACCGACAAGGCTTATACATTTGGTGGTGAATACTTATTGGTATAGTCAGATGCATCATAATAAATTTATAGTACAGGAGCATGACCATCAAGTTAACTTGTTCACACCAGATATGCAGACATTGCACAGGGGATGGTAGACCTTTGTCTTCTGCAACATATATATCCAAATCATCATCATATCTTGCTTGACGTCTATTTATTAATTTAAAAGTGCATTTTGTTGGAATGACCATTAAGGTTCCTCAATAATTTATTGATTCTAAATTATCAAAAAGTTTACTAATGCTACGTATGTACCCTATCATCAAGATCCTGAATCCGTCCTTGGGAATAGGAAAGCCTCTTTGCTACATAAGGGAGGTCCTTTAACCATTGTGACAGATTTAGAGAGAGAGAATGTTTCTCTACTCTTCAACTGAAGTGGGAGAAGAAATGATTATTTTTGACATGTTCTCTCTAGACTCAACTGTATTCTTTGTTTGCTTTCATTAGTCTCCAATATCTTCCATTGCCCCACATCCTGACCTATTGGTTTGGAAGTGGTCATTAATTCTTTTCTAAAATTTGAATTTACATATATGAACATTCTGTTGACCATATAACAGCTGCATTATGAGTTTAATTATTTAATTTTAGTTTATGGTGTAATCTTCTACTTTTTTGTTGGTTTTCAATATGAAAATTTCTGAGACTTTATGCTTTTAGATCTTATATTGGCACTGCTGATTTACGGTTCGTAACAAATGCAGGTCTCAGGATTGCACGATCAAGGTCTGGGAAACTACACAAGGAAAGTTGATCCGTGAATTGAAGGTAATTCATTCCTACGAAGAGATAAATTAATTAATTTGGTTCTTTAACTAAATCTAAGTTTGATAGATATGTTAAGAAAGAGTTTTAATCATGTTGGTCCACAATACTGTTACCATGTCTAGATATCAGCTTCATATAGTTGTTTCTTCCTGTGCTAAGAGTACACATACTTATAGTGGGCATGACAAAATACTACCATGGAATATACCTACGTTTTACAGGGTGTTTTCAATTTTAGTTCAGCTTATATTCTTCGAAAACGATAAATCAAGTCTTCCTGATCTCCCATTAACTTGTATACTTGAAAGTGTTACAAACTTGCAATGCTTACATATGGACGTTTCATGCAAAATTCATAAAGTAGAATCTTCTATGCTCACTGATATATAGTTCCATTCACTATGGTCTGCATCTTTAAGTTGAGACTGCGAGTTAAGCCCATTACATTTTGTTTTTGCCTCATTTGGTGGTTTGCTTTTCAGGGGCATGGGCATTGGGTTAACTCTCTAGCTCTAAGCACTGAATATACACTTCGTACCGGGGCATTTGATCATACAAGAAAGACATATTCTTCATCGGAGGAAATGAAGGAGGTATTTTCGATGGTTTTGCTTGATTTTTCTATTTCTTTGTATTTTAAATAGGTTAAATTCCTTGTGTTGTGCAAAGGGGAAACATTCATCTTTTTCAAGAGTGGTTAAAGTTGCGCAGGGTCAGAATTCTAAATCATTTTGGGAGGATGGGACTTGTTCTTGAGTAATGCTGGACATCATTTGTTTAATTATTATTGCTCTGTAGATGATTTTTGTTGAAGTGCTACCAAAGGGTATAATTGAAGCACCTTTATGAAACTCGACAGATATGTTTATGAGTGCTAAGCATGTCTCCCGTCTTACTCTACCTAGCTTTGGCAGATCAGCCATAGAGATGATAAAACCTTAGAGGCTCCTTTTTCACTAGTTATTCTGTCTCCATAATTGCAACCAGTTGTGCTTGTTGCGATTTAAGAAATATGGTTTGTGTTTTGCACTTTTGAATTATTCTAAATATTAGATTGAGGAATGAGTTCGGCTTCTTCCTGAACCTAAAACGAGAAAGTCTGGATCGATGTACTCTGGTTTTTGCTGACACAAGAAATAATATTTTAAAGACTAGAGATCTCTAGGAGGAATTGGTTAGGACTTCATCATTTCTTATTTTCCCCAAAATTTGGGTTAAATTCTTCGTTGTTGTTGTTGTTGTAGAGGATTAGAAGGAAAAATAAATTATTAGAAAGGAGCAAGAACTATTATATATACATTAAATCTTTATATAAAATGTGGAAGTTTGTGACCAAACTCGCTTAATCTCAACAGTGAAATGCTTGGAAACGTTGAAATACAATTAGAATGGTAAGATGTACCGACATTTTATGTTGATTTTGTTTATCGCCATGAGCTAGTGTCATAATTTTTTATTTACTTTATTCTAATGCTCTGATATCCATTTTGATTCCAAATGTATCTTTCGTTCAGCCATCAAAACTCTAAATGTTTAGGCCAGTGTTAGGAGTCTTAGGACTTGGTTGAGCTCCCTAACGATGCTTGTGCCTCTTTTAACATCCTACACCTTGACTTATCTAGATAACTCATTTCCTCAGATAAATAGTAGGGTTTACCCCAAGGTTCACACTATCGGTATCCGAATCTGTATCAGACTATTCCTATGAGTATTGGTATCGGTGATAATCTGTAATATCGGTGGTTTCGGATTGGAGTATCGGATTTTTTGGTATCGGACAACAAATAAATATTAATAAATTATTTACATTTAAAAACATATATTTTATACATTTAGGCATAATTTTAAGTATTTTCAGTGTTATTTCTTAGTAGTTTTGAAATTAAATAAAATAGTAGTCACCTTACCGATTGGTTTACATACAATAGATTGATTTTCTTCTTTTACATGCTTTTACAACCTTATTATGCTTTACACCTTTGCTGATTTGTCTTTTTCGTTTAATTATCATTGCCGAATTGACCGAAAAAGAGACCCCAATGTCGGTATCGGTCAGTATGGGGTATCGGTTGGTATCGGATCGGAACATGCCAAACCATATCGGTATCGGCCGATACTTTAAAACCGTGGTTTACCCTAGACCAAGAGTTTAACTGTAACAAAAGTTCTCCAATTTCTTGGAAATGAATATTGATTCCACATTCACTTGGACCTGCGAGGGAGATTAGGGATTATAGTTGGTTGGTAGAATCAGAGACAATTGTTGGATATTATGGCACTCAGCCTGGCAATTTTTGCTGTGCCTTTCTTATGAATGCTTACTTAGGTAAGTACCTGTGAAGTTTTATACTTATTTACAACTTTTTATTGAGTTCGTGATGTTCTTATACAGACATGGATAGAATAGAGATGGGAGTTTGGAGTGTCTAATTGTTAGTCTACAACATGAAAGATAGTCTATGAAGAAAAGTTCAGCCATCATTTTGTCTCTGACATAATTTCCTGTCTGAGACGGGTATGAATTATTGAGAAAACTTAAGCTAAAAGAGAATAGAGAAGTTGGCCAAGTATTCCAGTTTATTTCTTTATCCCCTTTTTTATGATTCCGTTGCTACTACCTCCACCTATCCAGCATTGCTCACATCATTCTGGTGGTTGCCTCTGCATCTATCTGTAACATCATTGTTTTTTCCACCATTTGCATTTGTCTCCACAAGTACTTCTGGAATCATTATCTTTTTTCCCTGCTTGATGCAGGTAGATAAATAAAAGTTTAGTTAGTCTCATTTTATTCTCTACTGAAGAGTTTTCTTTTGTTCTCTAGAAAAACCAGGCACAACAGGAAAGTTGGTTAGTAGTCAAGTTGTACAATGCTTATACAGTTATATTTCCTTAGAAAGTATTTTTGTGTTATTTACCTTAGAGAAGACTTCAGGTTTTATCACGAATAGACTTGTGATTAATTGAGCTTAAGAGCCTCTGCCAATTATTTTTTAGGGATGCATTCTCGTCCAATCAAAAAGATAATTTGATGTGTTTTGTTTCTTCATGTCCAATATTCAGATTATGTGGGGGTTCTTTTCTTTTGTACATGATTATCATTCTTTATTTTTCTTATGTCAGGCAGCTCTGGTAAGGTACAACAAAATGAAGGGCAGTGCTCCTGAAAGACTGGTTTCAGGTTCAGATGATTTCACAATGATTCTGTGGGAACCTGCTAGTAGTAAGCACCCAAAGGCTCGTCTGACTGGTCACCAACAGGTATGCCATAAATGTTTCTTAGTGATTATTGAGAAATTCTTGAGTTATTGAGAGTTTTCCTATCTCATTCCTTAGTGTAAAAGCAAAAATTATGAATCATGTTTGAGAAAGCAATATCATTTGTTTCTACAGATTTCAATTTGATCTTATGGATTATTACATTATTCACATTTTGATCTTTTTCTTTTTTAGATAAAAAGATCTCGACTGTCTACTGTTTATCAAAAGTGTAATAATCACACAGTAGATACTAGATAGTCAAAGTCCTTTTCTTTTGGGATAAAAAAAGATCTTGACCATCTACTATGTGATTATTACACTTTTGGTCCACTTGCCCATGGTGGCATTTATATACTGATTTAGTATTTCCTTAAGAGCTAAGGGAGCTTGGCTTTCCTAGCTTTACTTTGTAGTATAGATCTTTAAAACTTGAGCTTGTCTTGCAGCTTGTGAACCATGTTTACTTTTCGCCGGATGGGCAGTGGGTGGCAAGTGCCTCATTTGACAAATCTGTCAAGCTGTGGAATGGAATTACAGGAAAATTTGTTACATCTTTCAGAGGACATGTTGGGCCTGTATATCAAATCAGGTCCAACTTTATTTCTTATATGCTCATCTATTCTACAGTTCTTTCACTCCCTCACCTTTCTGCTTTCTTTCTTGAAACAGTTGGTCTGCTGACAGTAGGCTTCTGCTAAGTGGAAGCAAAGATTCAACCTTGAAGGTAGTTTTTTTGATCGGTAAAATTGTAGTTTTAGTTATCTACCCAAAGAGAGGATGAACTATAGTTCATTCTTGAAGTATTTATGATTGATCTAGTTATCATATTCTTAAAGATCACATTCTTATTTTCCTGTAAGAAAACACCAATAATGTCACTCTTTTGGTAATTTGTACCATCTCAGCTTTTGTTTCTGTTGAAGACCTTGCTGCTGCTGCAGCACCATAACTATATAGTTGTGATGAGTTTGATGGTTATATATTTATATTGTATCCTACACCTCCGCTGGTCAAAATGCCCATTTTATGGGCTGAGATCTGGATTCATGCAGTGGTATAATTTAAAAAAATATATATAAATTCTGCTTAAAGTGCAACTGGGAGCCAGAGATTTGAACCTGGTTGCTCTGGTGTCATGTTAAAGTCCCAGCCATGGCACCATGATGGTTGTGATGAGGATTGAGGGTTATATATTTATATTATTCTAACAGTTTCCAGCTGCTGGCCTTCGCTAAATTTATGTTTATCTTCTTTTGTGGTTTTGTTGTAAATCGAAAATTGATGAAAATGCTATTGTTACAGTACTTTTAGCCTTTAGGTCTTTCAGAGTGGTCGTTTCTAATTCCCTTTTGATGTCAGCAGGCTTAGAATCAATTATTATAAATAATCATTTCTATAGATTTGCCTGTAATTTTTGTGGGAGCTCTTGTATTCCTTTATTTATATTATTATTTTTCTTTATCTGCTGGCTTATTACAGGTTTGGGATATCCGAACGCAAAAATTAAAACAAGATCTTCCTGGTCATGCAGACGAGGTTTTCTTTTTTCCATAGACTTATCAAGTTATCACTATACATTTGTGATTTCTTAGAATTTCTTTTCATCTCTGTTGTAGGTTTTTGCTGTGGATTGGAGTCCAGATGGTGAAAAGGTAGCATCGGGAGGCAAGGATAGGATGCTCAAGTTATGGATGAATTAGGCAGAAGTCCTAGAGAATGAGATTCTGGTGCATGCATGTGGTGGTATGATTCTTTCATTGGTAGATTAAATTGTAAATTAATACTCGGGTACTATAATGATGACCTGTTTTATTATTGAATAAGTCGGATCCCAATAGAATGCCCAGTTGTTATCATCATCGACTATGGAGAATCTCTCTTAGTCAAGTGCTCTAGATTTCGCTCATGGCTATAAGTTTATCACAACAATTAATTCCCACTTCCCTTTCTGTCCCATGTCCCTTCGTGGTTAACATGGGGACATAGAAATGGGTAGATCAATTGGAAGGATAGCACTCTCTTCTATTATGTTCAAGTTGAGCACATTATTTCTATTTCATATTATTCTTTTAGTAAACAACTAGTCTTGTAGGTTAATTTCTAAGTTGAGAGAACTAAATTCCAGGTTTGTCGTACGAAGAGGAGATGACACAGACTATCGTGTAGTAGCTGTGCACACTTTGTTTTCACGTTGGATTTATAACTCGTCTACTCTATTCCGGAGATATTCAGCAGGAAATTTTACTTCCATATCAATGACGTTTTTGTACAAAAATCATGGGAGTTCCCTTGTTCATCTTTTCCATTAGTTATGTTCCCCATGTCTTGTGATTTTGTAACCCTATGGCATAAATTCACGAATAACGGGCAAATATCTATAATTTGGATTGCTTGTCCTAGAGTTTTTTTCTATTTTCTCCCTGGTGCCAAAGATTGATTGCTCGATTTTAGGCTCCATTTTTGTGTGCCAGCAGGTATTCATATTATGCCTCAGTATCTTGGCATACTAACCCACGGGTTTTATCATCTCTTATTTGGTATATTCTAGAGTACTATTCAAGAGGTAAAAGACACAATAAAGTAATCGACTGTGCACAGTTTTATGATCTCCCATGGTTTATCCTCTCCTTTGCCTGCTTCCGGTGTCAGGTTATGGTGACTACACTTATGTGTGTGCAGGGCCAGCCCTGAGCTCATGGGGGCCCGAGGCGAACTTTCAAAATGGGACCCCATACATAATGTAAAAAAAAGTGAAACAAAAAGTAAATTAAAAAAATTGTCATCACCAAGAATTGAACTAAGGAGTAGAACGTCATATATGCAAGCCTAACATAATACCACTACACCATAATTGTTTTGTGTTAAGTGGGATCCATGAAAAATACTAGTCTATTTTAAATACAAAAATATTAATATATTTATATTTAAACTGATTTTTTGGGCTCTCTGGATCCGTGGGCCCTGGGTGGTCCGCCTGGCTGCCCTGGGCCAGGGCCTGCCCTGTGTGTGTGGAGAGAAGTTATAACTTCAGGGTTCTTTTTCATATTTTGTATATTGTAAAATACTATGTAAAAAGAATGGAACATTAAGCATATTTCCATTTTTAGTATTTATGCATATACAGATTTTGTTGAATTAACAGTTGAACGTCATTATTCAAGAAGAAAGACAGTACCACATCACAAGACTATACTGTTTTGTCATCTCCTATGGTTTATCCCCTCCTCTGCCTGTTGCCCGTGGCATGTTATGGTGGCTAACACTGATGTGTGTGGAGAGAAGCTATAATTTTAGTTTTTTTTTTCTTTTCCATATTTCTTATATTGTAGACAAGGATGTAAAAGTCGCTAGGCGCTAGTCGGACGAGCACCGAACGTCTAGCCTGCCCAGGTTGCTGCCTAGTTCTCTAGCCAGTTCCAAATAAAGCTATTGAAAATTGCAGCAATTGTCCATAAAATCCAAAAATCTGCATAGTCGGGCATTGGGCGGGCACTAGGCGGGCATCGGCAGACATTGGAGACCGAATTTTAGAACAATGATTATATAATACTATTTAAAAAGGTTGGAACATTAGGCATATTTCCTTCAGTTAAGTATTTGTGCATAGATATACATTGTAAACTCTACAATTTGAATGCTACGTGACAGTGCTGATTATACCTTCCATTTTGCAGGACTAGTGAATCATCACTCATAATCCAGTGATAAGAGAGATATTGATGAACTTGCTTTCTCTTCTTTTAACTAATGCGCGTTGAAAGGGAAATGTGATATTATATTGGGAAGAGTCCGTTGTTGCTTGGGATAGCTCATCTGAATCGATGTGTGGAAGGAAAAGGAGTTCTTTTGGTTTCTTTAGCATGGAATCAGTGGCAGTTGTATTGAGTTTGCACAGAAATTAAATACTACCACCTAATTTTGAGTTTACAGAAGAAGAAATTGAATTACCACTTAATTTTGAGTATTTTGCATCTTGTTTTTTCACTCCAAAAGTCCGAAGAGTTGAACATCCTGTTACTAGTGGAGATATACTCAAATTTTCTATGTATTATTTGATAACTAAAATTGTAAAACTAGTTCTACTGGCATTTTGTTGCAATATTAGATAGAAACTTTGCCATATGTACCAAGAGAGTTTGTTTCTTTTCTTGGAGAAGTCATAGGAAGGAATGTTTTGTACTTCTATTAACCAGGGTATGTCATGAGAAAACAGGAAAGATCTGCAACAATCAACCAAGTTATGTTTCGTTTGTTGTATGTATGTTTTATGTTCCCACTGAATCTCGGGAACAATCGCGTTGTACTAAATTGTCTGAATCGGTTTCACACCTTTGCTTGGTGTTGATCTTAATTAACAAGCTGAAAATGGCAATATTGATGGTCATGCCATCGTCCATTAATTTGTGTGATTAGTGCAGAGCACAAATGATGCCCAATATATTGATACCTCTTAACATTATTTAGGATGGCTTCTAAAGCTAATAAAAGAACTTAACAGATCAGTTGGATGCAGATTGATCTGTGGCACAGGAGCTTGACAGATCCCAAGGGTTATTATCTCCAAAAAAAAAAAAACACTCTCAAAATTTGGTGGCCGCCTTGGATACAGTTCATTAATAACTAGTGGTTGATTACTTATGTCTCACTCATTTTGGATTCATGATTTAGGTTGCAAGGATAGGAGTTGCACCAACATGAATATGACTGATACGATTCCGATACAGGGATAGTAATTTTGTACCTATTTTGATGTCAAAGTATATTTTAGATTATTGATTCAACACCTATTTTGACGTGTCATAGGAGAGTCTGGAATATTTATGTCGTGTTTCATACGAGTCCCGAGTCCGATAGAATATGACGAGAGAAACTTTTGTAGTATGTGTTTTTTTTAACCTCATTTTAACCTTTATTACTTGAAAGGAAATTGTGAAGAGGAAATTTGTCTACCTGTAATATTAAATACGAGGATTGAGAAGTGAAGAACTAAACCTCTCTCTCTCACAAGTTTGTGGAAAGTAAAAAAAAACTTTACAATTGTTGAATATGATTTTACGAAGTTCAAATAAAATGATTCTTTTGTACCCAAAAAAAGAAAAATAATGATTTTGTTGAATAAATTTTCAAAATGGCATGGAAACCCAAATGTTAGTTTTGACCCAAATTCTAGAAGTGTAAAAGATATAGATATTTGTGACCCGAGATGACAGTTGAAAATTTTATTTTGTTCACTTGGCGGATGTTAAAGTTGTATCATACAAACGATTCATGAATAACTAGTGCTACATCTTTAGAACATGGAATTGGGTAAACTAATCATAAATATGCAATCTAGTAGTTAAAAGTAAAATTTTAAAATTAAAAGTACCTTAGTGGCAAGAAAGATAGAAAGAATGAGCCCCGCAACCTTTCAAAAAATCAGGGTGATCTAAACCCCCCCCCCCCCCCCCCCCCCCCCCCCCCCCACCACCACCACCACCACCACCACCAAAAAAAAAATAACACAACTTATATTTGTTTTCGTAAGAAAAAGAGAATACAATTTTCTTTAACACATTTTTTATAACTTGTGTATGATAAAGGATTCCTACTACAACACCGGTAAGTATACAAGAATTCTTAACACAAAGAATTAGAGATATGAAGAGTGCAACTGTGGAAAGCTCGATCGACGTGTGATCGTTGTGCTCCGTTGACTATCCCATGCAAGATGATAAGTTGCTAAATGCTTCGACGCTCACAAACGTTGTTGGAGGCACAGTGCTTTAGCAAAAAGGTGCTCTGGATGCTCTAGCGTGCTCAAGTGTGCTCTGGATGCTTTCTGGAGTCATCACTTGGTTGCAAAATTCGAGGCTATTTATAATCAATCAGCAAAAAAAGGTTGATTGTTGATTTTTGCATGGAAATAAGCAAGTTTGCACTGTTTTGCTTATTTTCGCACTGGCTGCACTGACGCAGAAACAACAATTTCAGCGGTGCTCTACCTTCTTGCATGTAACTAACGAGACACTCTGCGTGAATCACTGTCAACGGAACACATGTATGATGGTTACATAAACTGAAGTAAGTGACCATGATAATAGTGGCGTCATCATGGCTATCTCCTCGAGTTATGTACTAAATCTCATTAAAAGATGTGTCGCTTTGGGATTCGTAACAACTAACATAACTTTGTCTTTATTCGAAGAATGCAAAGAGATTTTCGCGTAGGAGCATGTTGCGTGCTAACTTGGATTTCAGCATAGGAGCGTCCCACACGCATACTTGGATTTTAGCGTGGAAGCATCCCACGTGCAGATTGGCATTTCCGCGTGGGAGCATCCCATGCTTAAATTGGATTTCCATCGTGGAAGCGTCCACTCTGGCCTTCAAGTTTTTGTGTGGAAGCGTTCCACGCTCAAACTGGAATTTCGACGTGGAAGCGTTCCATGCTTGCTTTCAAATTTTCGCACGGAGGCCTCCCACATGAAAATTATTCTTCATATAAAGACTTGTATTCTTTTCGTACGAAAGTAGCTTTGAAGATCGCAAGACTGGAACTTGGTCATTTTTTGAGCAGCAACAAGACCCCTTTCAAAGTTTTCAAAAACTAGTAGTAGACTTGCTCGGATTTTGAAAGACTTTGGAAGCGTAAAAAACTCTGTTGCATCTTCATCTGATTTGACTGTTGTTGAAATCTTGCAAAAGTGTTACTCCATTGTAGGCTATCAGAGGTGATTTGTGCATGATAGACTCCAATTGACATTTCTGATATATGTTGTTTGTTCATTCACTGGTGACGAGCTAGACATGATGAACTCAAAAGATCGAAGATGTGTTGTTCACAGGTAATATGGACATAACATCATGCAGTTGTGTTGTAAAAGATCCATCTATCAAAGGTGTAGGTTGGACATGACAGAGAGGATCGAATGCATAACTGGAAGAAAGTTTCAACTAACATAGGTATTATAAACGTATTAGTTGGAAACCAGGTGTAGTAACCTTGTCTGTCCAGAGGTAATATGGACATGACAGACATGAATTAAGTTCAAGATTAACTTCTCAGAGATGTTGATGACAACGGTTTAAACAAGTACTCCTAACCTAATTGGTGATAGTAGTAGAATTAATGATGTTTTGTCAGAGGTAATATAGACATGACAAATGGTTATTCCTAATCCATCTAGGAATCAAGAATAGAGAAAAGATTGCAAGGGTTGTCAGAGGTAATATGGACGTGCCAAGAGCATGTTACTCTACTGGTTAACTTTGTTGGAAATTTTTTGTAGTGGATCCACTATCTATTGTCACGTCCCGATTCCACAGAATCGAACGTCCCCGCATGGGCGTGATGCCATGCGAGCCTATATTGCGCTTGTGCAAGGCGAATACCATAACGATTTATTACGCAACTTAATGACGGGGTCCTGACACAGAAGTCCCGAGCATAGAAGTTGAATAACACCAGATGTACAGAAATGAAATCCTCTTTATTGATAATGTAGCAGAATTACAAGGGCACGCGACTGATATTATAATCACTCAAGCTCACAATCTCTCTGAAAACAATCACTCAGATCTCTCTACTCTCAATACAAAAGATTGTGACCAAGGCTTATAACTTGCAGATGTTTCAGAAGGCGAGGTCCATACATTATGTCCCGTATAGGTGAAGACTCTAACGCGACCGTACGTCTTGAGACGCGAAGGAACTCCATGTCTCAACACGTCCAAGCGAGCTCCGTGCCGAACGAGCAAGTACCTGAACCTGCAAAGAAAAACTGGTGGGGTGTCAGTACACAACCGTACTGGTGGAGGATATCTCGTCCACCCATACAAAACCAACACGTTAATTTAGTGAGTGCAACTTATTCTTTTGTTGTCTTTCTAATCTTGCCTTAGGATCAGTTTTAAGACATATATTACTTACCTACTTTGTGTCGCAACAACATGATCGTGCCATATAACCCATTGGTGTTTCAACATCGAGGCCGTGCCTTGCAATTCAGCATATACTTGCCTATTGTGTAACAACATCATGATCGTGCCTTACAACATAATATAAACATAGCATACTCACCTTCCCCGTTAGTACTCAAAACAACTCTTGCAATAACATAATGACTCAATGTCAACTACTAACCATAGTGCCACAATCGTGCCGAAGCATGTGTCTCTGCTGAAGTCAAATCTTAGGCTTGATAGCTACTTTTAGTGCCGTACATTCACATCTCGACTCAATCCAAAGGCATATACACGAATTGCTACAAGCATGTCGCCTCATCTATATGAAAGGTCTCTAGCTATATTGGATTATAGCTCGATGCAGACGAAGCCCTTGCAGTACGGGTATCTAGCCCCGCTGAAGTCCTTGAATCACCTGTGTTGTATACCAACACGGCTAACCAATATTGCTCCTAAGCCGGTTCGGTCCTGTGGCCCCAGGTTGCCGTCCGAGGAACCCTCGCCCTTGTACACAAGTTGTCTATGACCATGCAGGACTCGACTCAACTTTCCATCCTACACAGTCATTACTCTTCTCAGTGTTTCCATACCTATCTTTCCTTTTCGCAATGCCCTTTACCCGGGCCTGCCTCTGTGACCTACAATCCTAAGAACCCTTTTCATGTTTCCTTACTTCCATCTTCAACTCAAACTTAGGAGCGGCTACTTGATAGCTCTCATACTCAACTTTGCTAAACCGTGTTCCATTGAGGTGCCACGAATAGTGTCATACTCTAAGCCACAAATCGTGAGACCGTTGAAACGTGTTGCCATAACCAGTCGTAAAATATGTGGGAACGTGCCTGCTATGACAAGCAAATCTATTGTCTTTGTGTCAACATAATAACTCTACTTTTGCCCAAGTTGTGGGATCGAAGCAAGTCATGGGATCGAAAGACCAAGTACTAATTTAAAAACCTAACGTAAAGTGCTATCTAAGCATAATATTCCATATTTCTATGTTCTACACAATCTGACTCAGAATGAGATTATTCCTTTAGCTATGTGGGTTTCTCTTTTATTAGCAAACCTACTCAGTGCACATGAAAACTTTAAATTATTAAGGGTGAAGGCAAAGCTGAGGCAAGTTTATCGAAGTCACCCACCTGAACGAGGAGTTTCCTCGACAGAGCAGGACTTCGAGCAAGCCATTGCATAACCAAGTCCAAACGTCGTTGCGTTTATTGATTCATCATGTTGGCTGTTGAACTGAACGGGACGGGGCACTACATAGCATACATGTAGCAAGGTAGAAATAATGAATGTGAATATTCTAGATAAAGCATAACTATCAGAGGTATGATGTTTATGATAGACTTGTTGGGGAAGTATAATAGTTTGTTTATTCACCGTTGGTCTTTCTAGAACTACCAGAAGATTTAAAGGTAACTATGCATAGGATTTATATGGATTTACTGTCTTTGACATACCAAAGCTGTGGTATAGATAGTAAATTGAAATAATCTAAGATTTATTGTTCAGAGATAATGTAAACATGACAACAAGAATGATTTTACTAGACCTACTTTCTTAAAGGTATAACTAGACATGGCAAGTAAGACTTGGAAGGAAAACCACTAGGGATTAGAGTTGAACTGTTCAGAGGTAGATCTGGATATTACGGTAAATGAATGAAATTATTGACTCTGTAGGGATGTTAAAGTAACCGTTCAGAGGTGCTAAGGACATAATATGTGACAAGTTTTATAACCACCGTGATTTTTAGAAATTATTTTAATTTATTTTAGATGATTTTTCTTTATTAAATTTTTAAAAAAATTTAATTATGACTATAGATGTACTTTTTCATAGGTTTAATTTTTGGAGCACGAGAAGCATCAATCTTTCGAAACGTCCTTCATGAGTTTTGAAGTAGACGAGTCCACTATATCATGTCTCACCCAAACTTGTCCCCCTAACATTCTATTGACTTCGCACAACTTTGGGTCAATTTAGGCTATTTTATCGTTTACCGTAATTCTAGACCTAACTTCCAACGGGAGTTCAGAACTCGACATCGATCAAAATCATTTGATCCCATATATGTGTTGGCACATAATTATTTTGATAATATTAACAGCATCTTCGTAGTTTAGTTTTCTCTGTTTTCAGATTGATATCATTTCAGAAGCTTTACTACATAAAGTATGTCCATTCAAGTTTACTATTCATAGCCTTGAAGACTGAAGTAAAGACCGGCGCTCCTTGCATAGACGGATTCCTACACTGCGTGATTTTGAGTCTGTACAAGGTCTAGGTCTTTCTGTAAACACTTAAGGTTGGATGACAAACTAAAAGCTTTCTACTTCTTAAAGTCAAAAATCAATATCCTATAGATCGGCATACTGGCGGTATACCGTTTTATTGTCCACAAAACCTTCTGTGAGAAATGTCGGCATACCGACGGTATGCTCCGGCATACCGACGGTATACCGTTTTGTGGACCACAAAACGTT
This sequence comes from Iris pallida, assembly GCA_029216955.1. Lineage (NCBI taxonomy): Eukaryota > Viridiplantae > Streptophyta > Magnoliopsida > Asparagales > Iridaceae > Iris > Iris pallida. Next base: position 53,106,361 of record JANAVB010007399.1, read on the forward strand.
CTATGATAAACCTCGGCATACCGACGGTATACCGTTTTGTTTGCCTCAAAAACGTTCTGTGATAAACGTCGGTATACCGACGGTATACTGCGGCATACCGACGGTATACCGGGTTAAGAATATTTGATTTTTGAATGGCATAAACTGCATTAATGGCAGCATTAAATGCTTCCAATGGATACTAATATGACCGTTACTGTTCGACCGGTATACCGACGGTATGCAGGTGCATACCGACGGTATGCTGGTCAGACTGTATCCAGGAGCATTAAATGCTACCTACTCTTGGTTTCTCTATAAATGAAAGTCTTCTCTTGAAGCTTTCACCAACTCTTGCCATAAATTTTCCAAACTACCAAGAGCTCCACCATTAATACTCTACCAAGCTTTTAATTGTCATCATCTCCCAAAGTGCTAGAGTTATTAAGAGTTGTAATTTTTGATCTTCAAGTGTTAGAAGATCAACAAGTTCTCTTCTCATTTCTTTGAAGTTGGCGAGCCTTCGTAAGAAAACTCGTGTGTTGAAGCTGGCAAGTTCTTCGGATCCAAACTTGTGTTGAAGTTGGCGAGTTCTTCGGATCCAAACTCGTGTGTACTATTTTATTAAATAGTGGATTTAAGCCGGAGAGAGTTCCGGGACTGGATTGCCTCAAGCGAGGATACCAGGATACATCTTGTGTTTGATCTTCCTACTCTTTTTTTTTATTTGTCATATATTGCTTCTTGTGATCAAGTTATTTTTTATTTTCCTATTCACCCCCCCCTCTAGGGTTCTACATTTGGTATCAGAGCTTTGTTCTCTTGATTTGGATTTATACCCTTTGAGTGATCCATGGCCATTAACCCTAGTATCAACACCTTCCACAATGAGGGACACTCCACAAATAGGCCTCCCCTATTTGATGGAACCAACTATAACTACTGGAAGATTAGGATGAGCATTTATCTGAAGTCCATAGATTTCGATTTATGGGATTGTGTGATAAATGGTCTCCCTACTCCTTCCAAAGTTATTGAGGATGTTGCTGCTGACTCCCTTAGGGACATACTTACTGAAAACACCAAGAAGCTTGCTAGTCGAGATGTCAAGGCTATGAACGCTCTTTATTGTGCTCTCGATAGTAGTGAATTCAATAGAATATCTACTTGCAAGACTTCCAATGAGATTTGGAAGTTACTTGAAGTCACACACGAGGGTACATCACAAGTAAAGGAATCCAAGATCAGTAGACTCACGTAAGAATATGAGTCCTTTAAGATGAAACATGATGAGTCTATTACTTATATGTTTACTCGTTTTGGTGATATTATTAATCCTCTTTCTTCTCTTGGTAAGGAATATCCTGCTCATGAAAAGATTAGAAAAATCCTTAGAGGATTGACAAAAGGATGGAGTCCTAAAGCTACCGTAATCATTGAGGGAAACGACCTGACAGTCATGAACCTTGAGACCCTCATGGGGAAGCTAATGACTCATGAACTCGATATGAAAGATCAAGAGGAATCTTCCATACAAGAGAAGGAGAAGGAGAAGGCCAAAGAGAAGGAGAAGTCTCTTGCTCTCAAAGTTACAAAGTCCTACTCCAAGGATAGCTCCGACGACAACGAGTCGGACGATGATGAAGAAATAGCTCTCACAGCTAAGCACTTCCGAAAGTTCCTCAAATTCAACAAAGCCAACCGCTTTAGACGAGACAATGAGGAAGATCCGGCGTGCTATCAATGCAGAAGAACCGGACACATCAAGAGGGACATCTATGATAAGAAAAGACTCAAGCAAGTATGAGAAGCCTAGCAAAGGAAGCTCGTCCTCCAGGAAATTCGCCAACACAAGCATTTGGTATGAGAGTGACGCTAGCGACTCTGACAACGACAAAGAGTGCAAACACAATGCCAACGTTTGTCTCATGGCAACCGATGAGGTACTTGATGATCTCTCCTTAAATACTCTTACTTATGATGACTTGGAGAAATCCATCCTTGAACTACATGAAGAGCACAAAGGTGTTAGGAATAAATACAAGAAATCTCTTAAAGAGGTTGATGCTCTTCAACTTGAAGTAGAGAGACTCTCAAACATCATTATTGATGTAAAGGAGAAATCTCATGCTTCTGACATGGATGAAATAGAGTCTTTGCGACTCAAGTTTCAAGAATCTCTTGTCACCATCAAGAAGAAGGATGATGAGATTCAATCCATGAGAAGGACTTATGAATTTGCCATGCATAAGGTTCAAGATGCTAATAGGAGAGAATATGATACTTCTATTAAGTATAATGATCTTATTGTATAGAGTAAGAAACTAGGTAATAAGAACACTACTCACATGCATACTCCAAGACACCTCCAGACTCATCACAATGCTAGGCATACTTCTTACATGAACACTACACACAAATCCTTTTCTAACACAAGGAAATGACCATTTGTTAAGAAAAATACTTCGCATCATGCTTTTTATTATCATCATCATAATACTAATGATAGAACTCCTCACACTAGAGATTCACATATGCATGATACTCACATATCTTCTTCTAAATCCTCTATGATTTGCAACTACTGTGGCTTACTTGGACATACGACCAATTATTGTCTTACAAGAAAACTAGTTGATAAGAAAGTTTTTAAGTGGGTTCCTAAGACTAACACTCAAGGACCCATACGATCATGGGTACCAAAATGTTCATCTTCAACTTATGTTGTAGGTGAAGAGTCCTTCTCATGCTAGAAGCAAGTGGATTCTCGATAGCGGTTGTTCACGGCACATGACCGGGGATGCTTCATTATTTACAATGCTATCGATGAAAAAGGAAGGACACGTCTCCTTTGGTAACAATCTTAAAGGTCATATTATAGGAAATGGTAATATCGGTTCCCCTCATTTTTCTTGTATTAAAAATGTGTGTCTTGTTACTAATCTTAAACACAATCTTCTTAGTATTAGTCATCTTACCGATAACGGTTATGATATCAAGTTTGTTAAGCTCAAATGTTTTATTACCGATAGTTCAAGTGGATCTATTATTTATGAAGGCATTAGAAAAAATAATATCTATGTTTTATATCTTGTCGAAGACACTAACAATGATAGGTGCTTAGTTGCTAAGAACGATAAAAATTGGCTTTGGCACATGAGGCTCGGACACGCCAATATGGATACCATTTCTCGTCTTGCTACCAAGAAGCTCGTAAGAGGACTCCTAAGTATTCCGTTCAAGAAGGATATGGTGTATGAAGAATGCGAGAAGAGTAAGTTGACCAAATCATCCTTCAAATCCATCAACTCTGTGAGTACCTCTAGACCTCTTCAACTTATTCATATGGATCTTTTTGGTCCTAGTAGAGTTGCTAGTCTTGGAGGCAAGCTTTATGCTTTTGTTTTGGTTGATAATTTTTCGAGATTTACTTGGGTTATTTTTTTTGCTTGCAAAAGTGATACTTTTCGTGAATTTGTTGTTTTTTGTAAACGTGTTCAAAATGAGAAAGGTTTTTCTATTAACAAGATTAGAAGTGATCATGGAGAAGAATTTGACAATGCCGATTTCAAAAGATTTTATGAAAAGAATGGTTTTGGACATGATTTTGCTTGTCCACGAACTCCTCAACAAAATGGTGTTGTGGAGAGAAAGAATAGAACATTTGGCGATATGGCCCGGGTTATGCTAAACTAATACAAGCTCCCCCAATATTTTTTGGGCGGAAGCCGTTAACACGGCATTTCATGTTATAAATAGGGTCTTGATTAGACCTATTTCTAAGAAGACTCCTTATGAGCTTTGGTTTGACAAAATTCCCTCTATTGAATATTTTAAATTTTTTGGTTGTAATTGTTTTATTTTGAATACCAAGGATAACCTAGGCAAGTTTGAAGAAAAAATCTATGAAGGAATATTCCTTGGATACTCTACTCATAGTAAAAGTTTTCGTATTTTTAATAAAAGAAGTCTTGTTGTCGAAGAGTCAATCGATGTCTCTTTTAATGAACTTAACTCTTCTACATTCTCTTCTTCCGATGATATTGATGACATCTCATTTGGGTTAGAGAACTCCACTATTGAAGATCGTCCTTCTTCATCTAGCAATGAAGTTGTGACTCCTCCAACAAAAGAGTCTCCACCTCTCGAGCCTCCTCAAAAGGATCTCCCAAAAGAATGGAGATTTGTCACCAATCATCCTAAGGAACTTATCATTAGGGATCCTTCCTCCAGTGTTAGCACTAGATCCTCCACTCGTGATCTTTGTGCTAACGTAGCTTTTATCTCTCAAATAGAGCCTAAAAATGTTAATGATACTTTTCTTGATAAATTTTGGATGATAGAAATGCAAGAAGAGCTAAATCAATTTGAGCGAAACATGGTTTGGGAACTTGTCCCAAAACCTAGCAATCACTCCATTATTGGAACTAAATGGGTGTTTCGAAATAAACTTAATGAAGATGGGTTAGTGACTCGTAACAAAGCCCGATTGGTTGCTCAAGGATATAACCAAGAGGAAGGCATTGACTACGACGAAACCTATGCTCCGGTTGCTCGTCTTGAATCCATTCGCATGCTATGTGCTTTTGCTTGCTTTAATGATTTTAAACTCTTTCAAATGGATGTTAAGAGTGCTTTTCTAAATGGTATTATTAAAAAGGAAGTTTATGTAAAACAACCTCCTGGCTTTGAAGATTTTCAATTTCCTAATCACGTGTTCAAACTCCACAAAGCCCTTTATGGCCTCAAACAAGCTCCCCGTGCTTGGTATGAGCGCCTTAGCTCCTTTCTCGTTTCACACAATTTTTCTAAGGGTAAAGTCGACACAACACTTTTTATCAAATCTCATAGTGGCACTCTTTTATTGGTTCAAATTTATGTCGATGACATTATTTTTGGTTCTACTAACAATACACTTTGTGTAGAATTTGCTAAAGTTATGCAGAAAGAATTTAAAATGAGCATGATGGGTGAACTATCATTCTTTTTGGGCTTACAAATCAAACAAGGACCCGAAGGGACCTTCATCAATCAAGCAAAATATACAAAGGATCTCCTCAAGCATTTCGAACTTGACTCATCCAAATCAATGAGGACTCCTATGGCAACAACGACAAAGCTTAACAATGATGAAGATGGCACATCGGTTGACATTCGTAAGTATCGAGGTATGATTGGTAGTTTACTTTATCTAACTGCTATCCAGCCTGATATCATGTTTAGTGTTTGTCTTTGTGCACGATATCAAGCAAATCCAAAGGAATCACACTTATGTGCCGTAAAGCGTATTTTTCAGTATCTCGAAGGCACCGTGAACATGGGCCTTTGGTATCAGAAATCTTTATCCTTTGAGCTTCACGGCTTCTCGGATGCGGATTTTGTCGGATGCAAGATTGACCGAAAAAGTACTAGCGGCACATGTCAATTCCTTAGAAAATCTTTGGTATCGTAGTTTAGTAAGAAACAAAATTCTGTTGCTCTTTTAACCACTGAGGCCAAGTATATTGCGGCCGGTTGCTGTTGTGCACAAATTCTTTGGATGTCACAAACACTCATAGATTATGGCATTTCTCATACTTGCACCCCTATTAGATGTGATAACACTAGCTCGATCAATCTCACAAAAAATCCGATTTGTCACTCACGCACGAAGCACATTGAAATTAGACACCATTTTTTTCGTGACCATCAACAAAAGGGGATATTCGTCTTGAATTTATTGACACTACTTATCAGTTAGCCGATATTTTCACCAAACTGCTCCCGGAGGATTGCTTTGTTTTTTTTGCCAAGAATTGGGGATTTTAAATTTTGACTCATAGTTCTTCTCGGCCGGCACACCGACGGTATACCGACGGCATACGGCGGTATACCGACGGCATGCCGATTTTGGTTCAGAATTATGTTCTTTGCCAAAAATCGGTATACCGTCGGCATACGTCGGCATACCGACGGTATACCGGTGCACGGTGGTCTGCTGTGTAAAATCGAGCTCGGGCCCACCTTTCCTTTATTTTCTCTTTATTCCCTTCTTCTCTTCATTAATACCCTTCACATCAATCACTTCCCTCTTTATTACCCACCTCCTCCTCTCCTCTTCCCCATATCTTAACTTTCCATCAACATTAACTACCCATCTTTTTCTATTCCCCTTTACTCCTCTTTTATCTCCACTATCATCATTTCCAACCCACAAACCTCTCCACTTCCACTCTTTAACCGTTCCCCATTAACCAACCCTCCAATTCCTAACATCTCCTTAAAAACCCTATTTTCTTCTTCCTTCTCCTCCACTTCTCACATACTCTCAAAACCCTACTTCCTTCCCCAACTATCTTCTTCTCCCAATGGCTGCCCCCAAGCGTGCTCGTTCCTCCTCCATCGCTTTGAATCCCTTCACCCCGGTGGCTCTCCTCCATGGCTACGATCAGCGGATCTTCACCTCTCCCCTGGCTGCCGAGTCTTGGTTTTACCACTTCGTGCACCATAACGTTTACTAAAGGCCGAGCCATAAACTGGAATCTCTTTCCCGGCCATGTTTCTCTCTTTGAGGCGGCTGGACTATCCTTCCTTCTTCGGCGTCAGGTGCCTGTCTACCCCGCCGCCGTTCGTCTCTTCTACTGCAACATGATCCCGGACATGGAGAACGGAGCCATTGAGACGATGGTCAACGACCGTCATTTCTGCCTGACGGCTCGTGACCTCTCCAGCATTCTTGGCATCCCGGACAGAGGAGAGGCTCTACCGGGCTTGGCTGCTCTTCATAATTCGGCATCGATCTCCTTTGACGAATTCTGTGCCATTATTTGCAAGGGCCCAAACCCTCCTAATATCCTGGCTCTTTCCGCCCAACTGGAGCCGTTATATTACGAGCTCCATAGGATCGTATGCCACACTCTCTATCCCAAGGGCGGCAACTATGACGCCATCACTGGTGATGCCCTGGTATGCATGTACTACTTGTATTCGAGGAAGCCTTTCTCCTTTCCCAAGACTCTTCTCCATGCTTTCTTCGACAACCTGCCCGCGGAGAAGCAGAATCTCTATTATGGCTCCTTCATCACTCTCATCTTGGAAGCCAAGCAAGTCGACCTCTCCCAATGCTACTCGGACGGCGTCCCATCCTTCCTTGCTGTTTTTCGCTCTATCGGTGGTGCCTCCACATCCCGTGCCTCCTCCTCCCAAGAGCCGCCAGCTTCTAATCCTGCCGTACCCGCCTCTACTCCTCCTGCCTTCGGCCGCTACATGCCGCTGACTCAGCAGCATTTCGATATGCGTATGGCTCAGGCAGATGTGCAGATGCGAGCCAACACTCGTAGCCTTGGCACTCTGATTCAGTCCCGCTTCCATGACCAGGCCTATTTCATTCAGCGCACCCTTCAGGACAGGGATGCATTTCTGGATATGAATCTTCAGGATCCAATGTACCAGGCCTGCCACTTTTTCGATTCCAATGCCTACGGTTTCATGTACCCGGACGGCATTGATCCTTTTGGCGCTTTCCACCAGGCTCAGGATGGTGGGAATGATCCGGCTGACGAGTAGGGGTTGCTTCCTTTTGATGGTGGTGGCGAATAAATGTTTGTCTAAGTGTTGTTTGTGTTTGTGTCTTGTTCTGTCTTTTGAGGTCCTTCGGGGACCAGTGGTTGGTTGTTACTTGTTGCTTGCAGTCCTACTGGGACTTGTTATCTGTTTTTTTTTACTTTGGTCTTATGAAGTATGTTATGGGTGTCCTGCATGTATTCTATTTCCAACTTTATCTATCAATACATGCTTTTGTCTTTGATACTGTGCTCCATATTTCTGCTATTCTTTATTATTATTTTTTCCATCTTTGACTAAGTGACAAAGGAGAAGAAAACGTATTGAGGGGGAGTTGTCTACCTACGGGGGAGTCACTCTCTGAAGATACTATCTCTCTATTTTATCAATTATCAAAATGAAGGAGATTTTTGGCACATTATTATTTTGATAATATTAACAGCATCTTCGTAGTTTAGTTTTCTCTGTTTTCAGATTGATATCATTTCAGAAGCTCTACTACATAAAGTCTGTCCATTCAAGTTTACCATTCATAGCCTTGAAGACTGAAGTAAAGACCGGCGCTCCTTGCATAAACGGCTTCCTATACTGCGTGATTTCGAGTCTGTACAAGGTCTAGGTCTTTCTGTAAACACTTAAGGTTGGATGACAAACGAAAAGCTTTCTACTTCTTAAAGTCAAAAATCAATATCCTATAGATCGACATACCGGCGGTATGCTCCTGCATACCGGTGGTATACCGTTTTATTGTCCACAAAACCTTCTATAAGAAATGTCGGCATACCGACGGTATGCTCCGCCATACCGGCGGTATACCGTTTTGTGGACCATAACATACCGACGGTATACCGGGTTAAGAATATTTGATTTTTGATTGGCATAGACTGCATTAATGGCAGCATTAAATGCTCCCAACGGATACTAATATGACCGTTACTATTCGACCGGTATACCGACGGTATGCCGGTGCATACCGACGGTATGCCGGTCAGACTGTATCCAGGAGCATTAAATGCTACCTACTCTTGGTTTCTCTATAAATGAAAGTATTATCTCTTTTGAAGCTTTCACCAACTCTTGCCATAAATTTTCCAAACTACCAAGAGCTCCACCATTAATACTCTACCAAGCTTTTAATTCTCATCCTCTCCCAAAGTGCTAGAGTTATTAAGAGTTGTAATTTTCGGTCTTCAAGTGTTAGAAGATCAACAAGTTCTCTTCTCATTTCTTTGAAGTCGGCGAGCCTTCGTAAGAAAACTCATGTGTTGAAGTTGGCGAGTTCTTCGGATCCAAACTCGTGTTGAAGTTGGCGAGTTCTTAGGATCCAAACTCGTGTGTACTATTTTATTAAATAGTGGATTTAAGCCGGAGAGAGTTTCGGGACTGGATTACCTCAAGCGAGGATACCAGGATACATCTTGTGTTTGATCTTCCTACTCTTTTTTTTTATTTGTCATATATTGCTTCTTGTGATCAAGTTATTTTTATTTCCCTATTCACCCCCCATAGGGTTCTACAATATGGCTTTGACCTATTTTGAGCATACGACACACATGTCAAGGGTGTGCCACTCAATCGAGTTCCCATGTACTTTTTATTTCGATTGGCAGATGAGACTCATTGGTTGACTTTTCGAGTTCGATTGACTAAAAAATATGTTTGGATCCTAACCTAGTCAACCCACTTGTTAGAGCCATATTAGGGTGCCATGACTTAGTGAAATTATTTTGAATTTATTTTGGGATGTTATACAGCCAAATAGATTTAAATACAATTTTGTATATATATGATTATATTTGTAATAGCCTAATACTATATATATATATATATATATATATATATATATATATATATATATATATATATATATATATATATATATGGCCTAAGTCATGGTTAAGTGTTGAGATACATATTCAATAGGAATTTTGGCATGACTAGTGTAGTTGTGTGGTTTGACTAGTGTTTTAGCCATGGTAGGGCAGCCAGAGCCATATGTGTGTTCCTACTAGAAAAACAAGTTACTATATATATATATATATATATATATATATATTATATATATAAATATGTATATATATATTATATATATACATATTATATTATATTATATTATATTATATTATATTATATTATATTATATTATATTATATTATATTATGTCAATGGTGCAGAACAACTTAATGAAAAATACACTTGCAAGCACTCCTCGAAGCTGCAGAACAAGATGGCAAATAGCAAGTCAACAAGTATCAGGTCAATGGTGTTGATGATGGGCTGTTTTGTGTCACTAGTGTCTTCTCCATTGAGAACAGATGGACTGTTGATGTCAATGAAAGAAAATGTGACTGTTGTGTATGGGATTTAACTGGGATCCCCTGTGTGCATGCTGTTGCTGCACTGCTACCTAGCAAGCCTACATGGTCAATGTAAGTATCACATTTCAGAGTTTGTCTTATATCATATTTCAGAGTTTGTCTTACTTATATTATATTTCAGAGTTTGTCTTACTTATACACTAATCAGAGTTTGTCTTGCTGAAGGTTCACAAGTCCCTACTATCATGCCAAAACCTACAAGAAGGCTTATGCTAGGAAGATTGTTCCTTTGTTTGAACAAAGCCTATGGGATTCTGTAAGTTTCTCTTAATTTGAATGTCCCTTTATTGACTATAAAGATGATTCTGTAAGTTTCTGTAGGCTTCTCCTTATGTAGGCTTCTCTTTACTTTCACTATTCTGCATATTGCAGCCACCATATGAGGTCGGTCCACCTGGTAGACATAGGCAACCTGGGAGACCAAAGGGTGTTAGAAGGAAGGAGGCAGATGAGGCACCAAGACCTGCCAAGAAGCAAAGGATTTGTGGGAGGTGCAAGCTACTAGCTCATCATAATGCTAGAGGGTGCCAACGGTTTCAAGGGGAAGGAGGAAGGCACCACAGCAATCAAGTGATTCCAATGCAACACCACAAGGAGTTCCAGTGGAAGATTTGATACAACATAATTTAGCCAATGTACCTGGAAGGGCTGATGGCATTATAGGATGTCTACCACCAAGGGGCTCAAACAACTCAGTTTTCAGACCTCCATGGAGAGTCAATAGCAGCAGCAGTAATGTGCAGCAATAGCACATTAATGTGAAGTTAACATTTTGTGCAGTGAACATTTTGTTAGAAGTGAACAATGGAAGTTATATTAAACATTTGGTGCAGTGAACATTAATGTGAAGTGAATAACTCATCTTTTGTAATCTGCAGTAGAAATATGCAGTTAATTAGACCTTATGTTGAATATTTTGTGATCTGCAGTTGAAATATACTGTTCGTGAGCTGCAGTGAATATTTTGTCATCTTTTGTAATCTGCAGTACAAATATACTGTTAGTGATGTAATGTGCAGTTAATTTGAACATTTTGTGAAGTACAATAAAGTTAAATGCAGTTGAAATTCAGCTTGTTAGATATCTGCAGTTGAAATGCAGTTCTTTTGTAACAATTTTTCTCTTATGCAGTTCTTTCCTCTTGAAATGCAGTTGAAATGCAGTTCTTTGATCTTGTTATATATCTTGTTAGATATCTGCAGTTGAAATGCAGTTGTTTTGTTAGATATCTGCAGTTGAAATGCAGTTGAAATATACTGTTAATGAAGTAAAATTCAGTTCTTTTGTAATATTTTCTTACATTTTTCCTCTTATTCTCTTCAAATGCAGTTCTTTCATTTTGTTAGATATCTGTAGGCTTCTTTTGTAACATTTTTCCTCTTATGCACTGAAATATCCTCTTTTGTAATCTGTTCAATACAACAGATTGTAATCTTGATGCAGTTGTAATCTTTCAACATACAAGAATTTCAGATTTAAATACAAGCAACATTTTTCCAGAGTTACTTTCAACAAACAATTCATAGCACCATTTTTCCAGAATTTCAGATTTACATAGCAACATTACATACCAACATTTTTTCCAAATTTTCTACACAACTCTTCTAAAGTTGTGTTCAATACAATTTGTACATGAATTTCAGAGTTACTATCACTAGTTGTAGCTCGTTCAACCATTGGAATGCATTGTTACACTTCATGCATTGCAAGAATCTTCTTCCCTTGCTGTGACTCCTCTTGGACATTAAGATGACTCTCCTTCCTCCACAATTTGGATTAGGGCAAATGGTTTCCCTCCAAGGACAATTTTTTCTGCAATGACGAAACAACCTTCTCTTTGAGTGGTTGAAGATGAAATTCCTGAGCTTGAACACAACAGAGCAACATCCAGCCATTGAAAATCCGAGCAGATTGGGCACTTCAAAAATTTTCAACCGGAATTGCCTTCAGTTCTGGACTTCGAAACGTACCTAATCCCCTTGCAACCTCCGATCTTGCATGGTGAGCTCAAAAAAGCACATTCGTCTGCAAGATGGGTGTTCATCGAGCATATTTGACATTTGTCCTAAACAAAATAGAAAATCTCACGAATTGAGACAGAGAAACCACAAAAGCAAAGGCTTTCATATATTAAAGGAAAAAAAATTAAGTCAATTTTACATTACCTGGCTTCTAAAGTCGGCTATGGAGCTCAGAGAAAGCTTCGGATTTGAAAGGGGAGAGGAAGACTTCGGGTTTAGGTCAAAGCTGAAGGAGAGAAGAGAGAGAATGTGATTCCTAATGTAGGAAAGAAGAAAGGGCAATTTAGGTATTTCAAATTTATGTTTTACTCACCTGAACTGCTCTGAGCACGTGAGGATTATTTTGGTCACAAATTACACACAAAATCGGTCAACTGTTAGTCTTGGACGGAAAACGTCTGAAGTGGGGGGTGTTATGCATTCATGTAAACATGTGGGGTGCACCTTAAATAAGTGTAACAAAAGTGGGGTACCACTCAAATTTTCTCTAATTTTTTTGACAGAAATCAATCATTATCCCCCCTCCTTTTTCCCATTCTCACCTACACCAAAAAAGAGCCGTAGGTGTGCTGCAAGTGGGAGAGCGTGGGGGAGCGAAACTCCAGAGCCGTTGCCGTCGGGAGAGCGAAGCCGATCGAGGAGAGGATGGATGCCACCGGAGATCGGTCACCGGTAGCTCGGATCTCCAGCTCTGGTGCGGATCTGGAGGCGGCGACACGGCTCCAAGACGACTGACCACCGGATATAGGCGGCGCAATGGCTCGGATCTGAAGCTCTGGTGTGGATCTGGAGGATGCGGCACGTCACCCGACTCCGCCGCTGCACCCGAAGGCTCCACCAACGCGCTGAAGTCGCCTTTTCCCAGCGTGCGCCGAAGCAACGCCGTGGACATGGACGCCGGAGGACATGGCTGCCACCGAAGAAGATGGCTGCCACCAGAGGACACCCTTTTTTCTCATAATATTAATATTATACTTTCCTCTTTGAAGTAGATGGGCTTGTTTGCTGGCATTCCTGTTGGGTTTATATGGGGAGGAGTAGTTAGGAGTAGTTAATAACAATTAATATAATAATATGTTTAATTAATAGCTTTAGTAATTAATAGTTTTTTTTAGAGAGAACATTAATGATATGTTTAATTAATCGTTTTAGTAATTAATATAATTATAATATGTTTAGTTATGATAATGTGTTTATTTATAATAATAAATTTAATTTGTCTTCAATAAAAGTTTTACAAATATTTTTCTAACAATTATGACAGTTTAATGTATTTTTTTCGTTTAATTATGCTAATTATAATTATGGGCTACTATATCTCCAACTCGAACATTCATTTTCAAATTTCAACAACCATTCAAACAACCGAACTTATTTTTTTTTTTTTTCACTTTCAACAACCATACAAACAACGAACTCATTTTTTTTTTCACTCGCAAGAGAAAAAAGTACTCTATCCAGATACATTTTAAAAAGCGTTATTTATTATAAGTACACTACAACTCAATACGAGAAAAGTACTATTTTTACACTTTTAAAGAGTTACTCCTCCTGTAGCTAGACTCAGCCGAACTCGACCTCCAGCTGGTTTAAAAACAGCTTGCCTGGCTAGTGCCACATTAACGTGGGTTTCACGGATGTCTTTTCCTGATTAGCTAGCTAGGAATCTGATGCCACGTCAATCCCCTACCCTATATGCATACGAAAAATATTCAACCCAATTTCTTCGTTATCATTCCTTCCTTCCCAATCTCTTTCTTTCTTTCAAACTGAGAACTAGAGAGGTAGGTATATATCGCAAATTCTTCTTCTCCTTCTCTTTTATTTGTCATTTGTCTAATTTTGTTTGTTTGTTTGTTTATTTTGTGGCAGATTCGAGTGACTATTTTAGGACTATGGACGAGGATCAGTTCGCATATTCTGAAAAATTGGTACAATTCCATTTCTTCTTCCTTACTGGATCTGGATCTCTAATGAGAATATGATTTTACTTGAGATCCATATCCCTATTTCTTTGGTGGAGCTAAGCTTTTCAAAGGTTTTTTTTTTTGTTTGTTTGGATCTATTGTTGGTGCTTTCTTTACATGGAGAGAGCTTGCTCTCAACATGCCTTGTAAAAGTTTAGTCCCACATCGGAAATGTACCATGAGTTATCTCAACATATATACTTGGTTGTGTTGTTGAGAGATGCACATGGGGTGGTGACCCTAAGGAGGGAACCATGTGGGTGATTTTACTAGGAGGTAAGAATAAGGCTCCAAGGATTAAGCATTAATGTTTTTGTCATTCTCTTGGACTAATTCCATTTGGAGCTAAGCCCCAAAGGGGCTTAGCGACTCGGACTCGGCCTCATGCGGCACTTGCGGCCATGAGGCCATGTGGCTGATGCGGCCAGGCTGCTGCTGCTGCCGCATGGAGGGCTCCGCTGACTGTGCAGGCTACAAGTCAGTTATGGAAAGACTGATTCAATGCGATTAATTCAGATCCACTTTTTGTGGGATTTGAATTAATTTCGTTGCTATCTTTGTGAAATTTGAATTAATTTTGTTGCTATCTTTGTGGGATTTGATTCAATCTTTCCATAACTGAAGAGGCGGCTAGGGTTTCCACCCTCTCTCTATATATACTCTCTTCTGGCCTTCTTTGTGAACTACTACGAATTTTATAAGTCAGAAAAGAGAGAGAGGGAGCTGTTGCCGCCATTGCAAGTCCATCCGAGGAGTCAGAACAGAGGTGACTTCGAGCGTTCCACAAGTTCTTCAACTTGCTGGTTCCTGCAAGCAATTCGTGTGGGACGAATCTTGCTTTGAGCAACGGTGTTTTGAAATCCCAGCAACTTTTCTTCATCTCATCTTTTTCTAGATTATTGTAACTCGTTCTGTCCCAATTGCAACACGTTTGCAAGGAAGAACGAGAGATCTTCTCTTCTCTGTTTCCCTCCTTCATATTGAAATCTGGCTATTTGGCTTTTTGTATCATCGTAGGTCTTGAGTTTGATCACTGCAAAGTTTTTGTGTGTCTCTCAGATCTCGATTGTATCAGTTTTTTTCCATCTTTAGTCAAGCCCCGGGACTAACAATCTCAAAGCAAGATCCTTGTAGATGGAAAATATTAATGCTTCGCTCGTCCAGTCGGACTACTGCAAGTTGGAAAAGTTCGATGAAGAGCATTATCAAGTCTGGAAGAGGAAGATTTATCTAACTCTTCAACTCAAAGACGTTGATCATGTACTGTTGGAGGAAGAACCTTCTGTTCCATACACTGGGTCTACTGCCGCAATCAATGCGGCTACCAAACTCCAGGCCAAATGGAGAAGAAAAAATAACATATGCAGGCTTCTCATCCTGAATGCTACGGAGGATTCTCTGGCAGAATCCTACTCGAAGAAAGAATTTGCCAGAGACATATGGGAGTCTATGGAAAAATTGTATGAAGAAGACAGGAACAGGAGCAAGATGTTTGTGGTTGAAAAATATCACAAATTACTCTTTGAGGACGAGAAGTCCATGTTGCCACAGGTGAAGGAATTTCTGAAGCTGTGTCAGAAACTGGAAGACGAAGAGATGCCCCTTCCCGACAAGTTTGTCGTTGGAGGGATCGTCTCAAAACTTCCTGCTGGATGGAGTACCTTCTATGCAAGGATGCTCAGAAAGAAGCTAGACATTAGCTTGGGAGATCTACTTCAAGAGATCCATGTTGAGGACGAGATGCGTTCCCAACAGAAGATGGACACTCTGTCCAAACAGTTGGCTAAGACCAATCTAGTGCAGACGAGAGATCCCAAGGGAAAGCAGGCGGCTTCTCATCACAAGAAGAAAGACTTCACTAATCTAAAAGTGAAGGGTCCTTCATTCAAGCAACAGAAGTCCAAGTCCCACGTGACTTGTTTCAATTGTGGCAAGAAAGGCCACTACAAGAGTGAATGCAGATCCAAGCCTATACAATCAGAGAAAGGTGAGCCTAGTAAGGTTTCATTAGTTTCTAACATTGTTGCTATGATCGCACAGGTCACAACTGTGGGGGTTGACTCTGACTGGTGGATAGACACTGGTGCGACTTGCCATATCTGTTCTGGCAAGGGATGGTTCGTCACGTACCAGCCGATATCTGAGAAGGTTGTCATGGCAAACCAGGCCTAAGCTGAAGTTCTGGGGATCGGAATTGTGGAGCTGAAACTCACTTCTGGGAACACTCTGACGCTTCAAGGTGTGAAGCATGTTCTGGTGATTGCCAAGAACCTGATCTCTGGGAGCCTGCTCTGCAACGCAGGCTTGAGGATGGACATCAATGCTGGTCAGATGGTGATGTCCAAGAAGGGAACGTACTTCGAGAAGGCTTATCAAACCGAAGGAATATTTAAAATTCAGCTTGTCAACCATTTTAATGACATTAATGTAGTTGCATTTTCTGATTATTTTCTTGAGTTGTGGCATAATAGACTAGGACATGTTCATTGTAAAAGAATTAACAAAATGTTTAGTCTAGGACTTATCTCCAAATATGAGGGTAAAGTGGAGAAGTGTAAAGTGTGTGCTCAGACGAAGATCACAAGGAAACCCTTTCATCGGATCAATCGAAGCACAGATCTTCTGGAGTTGGTACACTCCGATATTTGTGACTTCAAACATTTCTCTACGAAGGCCGGAATGAAGTATTTCATAACCTTCATCGACGACTTCTCAAAATACGCGTTCGTCTACTTGCTCAAGACTAAAGACGAAGCTTTCGAGAACTTCAGAGAGTTTGGGGCCGAAGCTGAACGGCAGACTGGACAACAACTCAAGAGGTTGAGAAGTGATCGAGGAGGGGAGTACAGGTTTCATGACTTCGCATCGTTCTGCAAAGAACATGGAATCATATGCGAGACTACTGCTCCATATTCTTCTCAATCTAACGGAGTAGCAGAGAGGAAGAACCGAACATTAACAGAAATGATGAATTCAATGCTGCTTACTGCAGGTCTTCCAAAATGCTACTGGGAAGAAGCTGCATTAACGGTCACTTTCATTCTGAATAGAGTGCCATATGCAACTTCGGACGTAACTCATGAACTCTGGTTCAAAATCAGACCAAACTTGAATGTCATTCGAGTGTGGGGGTGTCTGGCGTATGTGAAGCTTCCAGATCTGAAAATTCAGAAGCTGGGGACAAGGACTATGAAGGCGATCTTCTTGGGGTATGCCGAGAAGAGTGATGCTCGAAGATTTCTTGATATTGAGTCAAATCATGTCATCGAATCTCGCGATGCTGAATACTTTGAAGACAAGTTTGCAAAAGACAAAAACATTGTTCTTTCGGACATTCCGGAAAATGATGTAGGTGCAAATGAGACTGAAATTTCATATGGGCCAGTAGTCCAAGAAGAAGCTGTTGTTGATGAAACAACTCTTATACCAGAACTCGCAGAGCCGTCAGCAAAGCGAGCGAGGAGATCTAAAGACTTCGGAGATGACTTTGTCACCTATCATGTGGAAGCAGATCCGCTTACCTATGATGAGGTGATGAAGACCAGAGATGCTATCTTCTGGAAGGAGGCAGTGAATGACGAGTTTGACTCTATCACCTCCAATAACACATGGGTGTTGGTAGATCTACCTGAAGGAGAAAAGTCCATCGGATGTAAATGGATCTTCAAGAAGAAGATGAAGGCAGATGGAACTATTGACAAGTTCAAGGCTAGGCTGGTAGCCAAGGGATTTTCTCAGAAACAGGGGATAGACTACTTTGACAGATACGCTCCAGTAGCTCGGATGACCACCATCAGAATGTTAATCGCTCTAGCAGCTATACATAAGTTGGTGATACATCAGATGGATATAAAGACAGCATTCCTGAATGGGGAGCTGACTGAAGAGATTTACATGCAACAGCCAGATGGATTTGTCGTCAAAGGTCTTGAAGACAAAGTCTGCAAGTTGGTGAAATCATTGTATGGTTTGAAGCAAGCTCCCAAGATGTGGCATGAAAAATTTGACAAAGTTATTAGGATAAACAGCTACAGAGTCAGCGAGACGGACAAATGTGTTTACACAAAGTTCGCTGATGGAAGAGGAGTCATCGTTTGTCTGTACGTGGACGACATGCTAATCCTAGGGACGGATATAGGCTGTGTCACGGAGACAAAGAAGTTCCTCTCAACCAAGTTCAGTATGAAGGACTTGGGGGATGCAGATATCATCTTGGGCATAAAGATCATCCGGACAGACACTGGAGTAGCGCTGTCACAATCTCACTACATTGAGAAGATGCTCACACGCTATGGGTATAAGGATCTTCCAGGGACCGATACGCCATACAGGGGTGATCAAAAGCTGAAGCCAAACTCGAGGGAAAGCGTCAGACAGCTGGAGTATTCTAGCATTATCGGAAGTTTGATGTACGCAACCACTGCCACAAGGCCTGACATAGCTTTCGTCGTGGGAATGCTGAGTCGGTTCACAAGCAACCCAGGGATTGAGTACTGGAAAGCTGTGAAGCGGGTGATGAGATATCTCTAGAAGACTCAGACATATGCACTGCACTACAACGGGTATCCGACAGTAGTAGAAGGCTTCAGTGATGCTAGCTGGTGTTCAGAGGTGGAAAGCGAGAGATCCACAGGAGGATATGTCTTTTCCTTGGGTGGAGCTGCTATATCGTGGAAGTCGAAGAAGCAGACTATACTCTTTCGTTCCTCCATAGAATCTGAATTCTATGCACTTGAAACTGCAGCAGATGAAGCAGAATGGCTTCGGGAGCTCATGTATGATCTTCCAGTGGTTGGGGCTCAGATACCGGCGATATCGATATACTGTGACAACCAGACGACTGCGGCGGTGGCATCAAATGACCTCTTCAACGGGAAGAAAAGGACTGCGGTTGAAGCACATGACAGTACACGATCATATCAAAAGAGGTGTAATTGCAGTGATTGATGTTCGGAGTCAGGAGAACCTGACAGATCCGTTCACAAAGGGCCTCAAGCGCCAGTTGGTCGATGTCACAGCTTGTAAAATGGGCTTGAAGGCATTCTGATAGTGTGTCTTTGTAATCCTACCATAAAGTTTTATGTTATTAGTTCAAAGAGAAATCTACTAGACATCTAACTTTTGGTTCAAAGGAGGATCACTGACTGGAAAACTATCAGGTAACAGTGGGTACTTGTTCTCTGGAACATGGAAGGGATACAGACCCATAACCACTGTTGTCTACTATGTATTTTCTGCGAAAAAAACATATCCTGTGGAAGGTTGGCTTAAACGCCTTAATGAGTTCTCAGGCAGAGTGAATGCCTGGTGTGCTTTACAGGAAGCACGGTAGAGCAGCACTACAAGGAGTGAAACTCCATGCTACAGTGGGATGACTCCACCATGAGGTTCCCAGGTCTGGGGTAATGCCTCGGCTTTGCAAGCCAAGTCATAGCGGCGTAGCACCGCAAATAGGCAGGTAGCCTAATGCTATATGACGTAATTAAAGAGTTGTAGACAGCACTACAAAGGGGAGGATGGTCCCATGTTACAGTGGCACGATTCCACGATGAGGTACCCAGGTAGGGGTAAAGCCTCGGCCTTGCAAGCCATGTCGTTGCGGTGTAACACCGCAAGGAAGCCTTAGCCTTCATGCTGAGTAGATTGGCACTACAAAGAGGCTGAGACCTCATGCTACAGTAGTATGACACTACGATGAGGTTCCCAGGTAGGGGTAATGCCTCGGCTTCATGCCATGTCATAGCGGCGTAGCACCGCAAGGAAGCGCAAGGCTTCATGCCATGTCTCTTTAATAAAGAACTCACCTATAGTGTATGGAAAGAGATATCAGGCCGTCTCTTGAGGGTAAACTTGTAGACGCCCAAAATTATACACTGAAATCAGGCTGGCACAGGACCTTTAATGTGCAGCCAGAAGCACACGTAACTACACTTTATGAGTGTAAATAATTACAATTGTGGTGCAGAATTCAAGGCGTAGTCCATTTTTGTATCACATTGTTATTTAACCCATGCGGGAAGATTCAAGTCGTCAGCGACATCTATCCTAATGCAAAATGGACAGTTACTGTGGGGAACGCTCAACCCTGGACACATATGTATGTTGTGATATGTGGTGGATTGTTGGTACTTTCTTTACATGGAGAGAGCTTGCTCTCAACATGCCTTGTAAAAGTTTAGTCCCACATCGGAAATGCACATTGAGTTATCTCAACATATATACTTGGTTGTGTTGTTGAGAGATGCACATGGGATGGTGACCCTAAGGAGGGAACCATGTGGGTGATTTTACTAGGAGGTAAGAATAAGGCTCCAAGGATTAAGCATTAATGCTTTTGTCATTCTCTTGGATTAATTCCATTTGGAGCTAAGCCCCAAAGGGGCTTAGCGACTCGGACTCGGACTCGGACTCGGACTCGGACTCGGACTCGGACTCGGACTCGGACTCGGCCTCATGCGGTCTCATGCGGCTCATGCGGCCTCATGCGGCACTTGCGGCCATGAGGCCATGCGGCTCATGCGGCCAGGCTGCTGCTGCTGCTGCCGTATGGAGGGCTCCGGTGACTGTGCAGGTTACAAGTCAGTTATGGAAAGACTGATTCAATGCGATTAATTCAGATCCACTTTTTGTGGGATTTGAATTAATTTCGTTGCTATCTTTGTGGGATTTGAATTAATTTCGTTGCTATCTTTGTGGGATTTGATTCAATCATTCCATAACTGAAGATGCGGCTAGGGTTTCCACCCTCTCTATATATACTCTCTTCTGGCCTCCTTTGTGAACTACTACGAATTTTATAACTCAGCAAAGAGAGAGAGAGAGAGAGGGAGCTGCTGCCGCCATTGCAAGTCCATCCGAGGAGTCAGAACAGAGGTGACTTCGAGCGTTCCACAAGTTCTTCAACTTGCTGGTTCCTGGAAGCAATTCGTGTGGGGCGAATCTTGTTTTGAGCAACGGTGTTTTGACACCCCAGCAACTTTTCTTCATCTCATCTTTCTCTAGATTATTGTAACTCGTTCTGTCCCAATTGCAACACATTTGCAAGGAAAAACGAGAGATCTTCTCTTCTCTATTTCCCTCCTTCATATTGAAATCTGGCTATTTGGCTTTTTGTATCATCGTAGATCTTGAGTTTGATCACTGCAAAGTTTTTGTGTGACTCTCAGATCTCGATTGCATCAGTTTTTTCCATCTTTGGTCAAGTCCCGGGACTAACATCTATCATGTTTAGATGTAGTTGATTCTGTTTTTTTTTCGGAAGACGAACATTTTTTTTTTTTGCAGAGTTAAGTGGGGTTAAGTGAAGGGAAGTTAGATGAGGGGGAGGGGAGCTATATAACCTTATTCGGAGAGGATTGGAGGGAGTGTTAAGTGGGTATGTGTTTAACTTTTACTTGGATCGGTGATTTTGAGTGGAAACATGATTAATAAAAATATAATGATTATTAAAATATTCTTATTATATGTGACATAGAATTAGATTTGATTGCGGTTGGTGATTAATAAAAATACAATAATTATCAAAATATCCTTATTACATGTGGCATAAAATTATATTTGATTGAATTTTTAATTAAATGTTAAAACAAGGGTTATTTATGACTTTTCAAACAACAAGCACTCACTTTTCCTTGTTAATCTTCCGATTTAGAGAGTTGAAAAAAATAGACAAAGTTATTCTCCTTCACTCTTGATCCAAGCAGACCCTTAGAGCATCAATATTAGAGACACTCCAAACACATAATCCAAATTATTAAAAATTGTGTAAATTACTACTTTTTGAGTGTCTCCTTTACTGGCACACAATGGTACACTCCAAACAAATACTCCAAATTAACATCCTCTTTTTCCTCCCTCTTTTTTCTCTTTATTTTTTCTCTTTATTTTTTCTCTGGTTGGTAAAAAAAATTTACTCCCTCTTTTTCCTCTTTATTTTCCTTTCATGTTTAGTAAAAATTGTTAATTTTGATGAGCCCAGAAATTAATTGTAGAGGAGCTAGGGAACGCTCCAAATCTGGAGTGTCTCTTAGCTTTCTAACAATTTTCAAGTATAAACAAGTGCCTACTGCAATCTTCAAGTGCTATAAAATTTGACTAAAGTCAAAATGTAGCACTTGAAATCTCTCCCATGTGGATGCTCTTAGAGCAGCATTTTCTTGGATCTGTTCTCTCGACATAGGCCCCTTGAATCTTGTTATTTGTTTATAAGTCTCCCAAATCACGGACGATTGGACCTCGGCCTGTAAAGAGCAACTCCAGTTGTCCGTCATTTCAGGGGTTTGAAAGCAAATATTACCAACAATTGGACCTCGGTGAGTAATGAGAAACTCCAACTTCAGGGACTTGAAAGCAAGTAACAAGATTAAGGGGACCTTTGTGTTGGATAGATTTTAGGGACATATATAAAAAATAACCATGGAAAATAAACTAAACTGCAAATGATGATTAGCAAACCGAAGTGTGGAGGGAAAAGGGTAAGTTTGAAGAACATCATTTCAATCTTGATATTGTATTAAGAAGTGCAATTATGCAGTCGGCCCACAGATGTTTACTGACTATGGATTCTAAATTGCAATTAGGTGTTCATCTTGCAATTTAATCAGATTAGTAAACTGATTAACCATATTGCTATAGGGAGCCGATATGCTCTTTCCATTATTTTGTACCAATTCTGTTACTTATTCTCAGCATGTGACATATGTCCTCAGTTTTTATAATTATGGATACAAAAGTAGGAGTCGTCATGTACTGAGAACATATGACAGAACTGGCATAGAATAATGGGAACAACAGATCTGCTCTTATTGCTGGAATATTGTTGAATATAGTATTAATTGAGAAGATTAAATTATGTAGGAATGGTATTGGATTTAGATGAGTAATTAATTCAGCAGACACGAACAAAAGAACTACTCGTACCGGCACAATATTTATGACAAATTAGACCCATCATTGTGTTAGGAATGACAAATACAATACGAATCAGAAAGATTAATTGTCATATAAAATTCAAGGTTGGGAAATGAAAGCAAATCATTATAAAATCAGAAAAAATCTCGTAACCCACCTACCAATGCAAAACCATCATAGTTCTGTAAACGGCCAATGTTGTGCCAGTACTTTGTATATAAGGGATGAAGAAGAGAAGAACAAGAGATTGGGATGTATTGTTGTTCTTATTCTCCACGTAGTGAGTCCTGTTATTGTTACTACATGCAGCAAAACATGGAATCAGAGTAAACCATAATCCATGCTTGGCCAGAGGTGAAACCACAGAATCCGACATGGATACTTAATCCAAATTTAGATAGAACTGAATCTGCCTCTTGAAATTTGCAGTTATGTTCTTTCGTCAATTCTAGACTGCATGAAGTTTGCTGACGTCATGCAGTTCCGTATATGCAACAATGATTGATGCAATTGAAAGGTTTATTGGTATACTGATGAAGTGCTGGTTATATCTCTTTCATATTTTTCTTATTTAATTTATTGCTTGTGTTTTTACTATGAAATGGTTTACCTTTGGTGTGTGTAGATAAAGGACGTGTACGTTCGTGTTGGTAGGTGTGCCCTTGTTAATAGGTGTCTATGGTGCACAAATAGCTGTGTGCATTGGGTGTCATGTGTCTTTTAGAATATTATATATAGGTGAATCTTGGTGTAAAGTAGTGTACAAGTGTGGAGAGTAAGTATAGTGTGTTAACCTGTTGAGTAAATTCCAATAAACTTCCAGTACTTGCCACTGTTCTAAAAGGTGGCCCAGGCGCTAGGCGCCTAGTGCCCGCCCGATGCCCTCCAAGGCGCCCACCTAGTCCCCCCCCCCCCACCCCCCCCCCCCCCCCCCCCCCCCCCCCCACCCCAACACAAACACACACACACACACACACGAAGCCCGACTATGCATGTTTTGGGGGTTTATGAACTTTTTTTGGCAATTTTCAGTAGGTTTTTTGGTTTTTGGTTGTTTTTTTAACCACCTAGGCGGGCTAGGCGTTAAGCGGCGGGTGTCCGACTGACTAGCGTCTAGCGCTTTTCACAACCTTGGTACTTGTACCTTACAGATTTTCTTTTATGAAGAAACATTGATATGCGAGTATTTCAAAACTTGACTGACTTGAGCAGAAGGCATATTATTCAAAAGATCCACAGATCCTATAAATTATTGACTTACCCAGCTCAAACCTGCAATTAGCAATCACCAATTGAATACAGGTAGGGCAATATTACAAATTTTGAATATTACATAGTATTTCCAGGGAACCATCAACCATATGATATGCTACAAGTTGTGAAGGATAAAATGAATAAATTGAAAACTCAAATATAATTGAAAACAACAAAGTTTACTTAAATTTGCTTCAATAGTTTCATTCTATACATTAGACTTTCTCTACACTCCACTCTACACCAAGATTCCCATGCATATAATTTTTCTAAATGACACATTGCACCATTGCAGAACACTTGGGCAAGGGACCTTGCCTTGGTTTCGGTAGTGTCTTTTAGCGTGTCCATGCTTTTCTAGTGCCCTCAGATTTGGCCCAAAATCAGCATTGTTGCTATTTTCTCATTTATGAGTTCACCCTTGTCTGATCAACAGGGCAATGTGATCAAGGAGGAAGCGGCAAAAGGCTTGAACCCCGGGGTGATCGTCTTGCTTGTTGTCGTGGGACTCGTGCTGCTTTTTCTTGTTGGAAACTATGCACTGTATGTGTATGCACAGAAGACCCTCCCGCCGAGGAAGAAGAAGCCAGTTTCCAAGAAGAAGTTGAAGAGGGAAAGGCTGAAGCAGGGAGTCTCTGCACCTGGAGAGTAAGAGAAGTAGTAGCCCATCAGGCATCAGGAGACAAGGGGGATTGTATGGAGTCTCTGCACCTGGAGAGTAAGAAAAGTAGTAAGCCCATCAGGCATCAGAAGCAATGGGGGGATAGTGTGGTGACACAAGTTGAGCCCCTTTAGAAACATGAGAAAAAAAAATGCTTTGATCTCGATTGTCTCTTAATTTTAGCCTAGCTTTTAGTTCTGTATTATCCGTGGATCGTCTCGATTCTATTGTGGTTTGTCAGACTTGTAAGTTTTAAGGTGGGAAATTGATAAACAATTTTATGATACTTGGCTTGAAATGGCTCTAATTGGAAATTAGATCATCAGCTTAAATGGCTCCAAGGAACAGAGCTAATCATTCCCTGTTCTCAACTGATGAGTTCCTCTAGGATTTTTGCTTTCATACAACATCTTTAATTCTCATAGGAAAGCTAGACAATCGGGTAGGGGTGAGCGTTATTCTGTTCTAAACCGATCTCCAACCAAATAAGAGATTTGGTTCGGCTTAAAAAAAAATTGGTTTAGTTTCGGTTTTGAAAATATTGTAAGGTTTTGTTCGGTTTTGGGTTTCGGTTTTCAAAAAAAAAAAAAAAGAATTATGAAATTAAATAAATACTCTGATTCTATGCATATTTTGTGATTAAAAATGTATATATTTTGAAAACAATTTTATGTGTGTTTTGAAATCAAGTTTGATAATTTAACAACTAGATCAAATTTGAACACAATTTTGAAATTTGTGTATAAAAATTATAATTTTTAATATTTCCTCTCGGGACGTCGTTGCACCCGAGTCATCATCAACTGCTGCTGCGACAAATCAGCAGCACCTGAAGGTCGGCAGTCAATTTTTCAACGACTGCAGCAGCCAGCACCTGTCCGACAACAACTCAAGAAACATATGCAAATTCCGGGGAATGAGGAGTTTCCTTTCGCCTCCTGTAATTCAACTCAAAAGGTTCCTCCTGGCAAGGGAGGAAAGAAGACAGGCTCTTCCAGCTCGGCAATCTCGGCCAGTATTGCAAGGAGACCCCCATCTGGAGGGTTCCCACCGACAACCACAGGGGGTGTCTATTTAGGCACTCGATCCAAAAAGAAACTTCCAGCACCCGGGGGTGCACCTTCGGCCTCCTTGAGGGTAGATGAAGCTGGAGGTAGCAGTCCCCTCAATATATGCGACAACCCGGTGTACCAAGAGCACATACAGGAGGGTAGAGGTCTCCTAGAACTGCGCAACAGACTTGGACTTCCCTGAGGGCCACCACCCTCACCAAGATGATGCGGCTTCCTGCACAGGGGATAGCACCCCTTCCGAGTCTGAGGAAGATGGCATTCCAATATTCTCCGATGATTTCTCTATACAAGGGTACGACACAGAGAACACCTCTGCTACGATCCCTTCCACCTCTGCACACGTGAGGACAATCTTTATGGCTGACGATGATCATGAAGCGCCTTCTGATCGACAACGTCTAGAAGTACTTGAAGCCATGCTTCTATCCTTGGTCAAGTCTGTAGACGAAATCAAAGTCGCCTTGCCAAATCAACCAGCAAGGAAGCCCGGACAAACAAGCTTGGGACCCGTAGTCAACGCGGACTCCAATACGACCGCTCCTCCTTCGGATGATGATCCTTTAGGAGCATCCGTTCCTTCAGCTGCGGACGAAGCCAAGGAGGCGATGAGGGAAGTCCAGGAGCTTCGAGCAATGTTCAATGCCCGAGACTCCTCTCGAGACCTCAGAATACGGCAACCGTAACCCGTTGCATGGAGAGATGTGCCTTTTCCACCACGGTAGAAGCTGTTACATATCGATTCATATGACAGGAAGACCTCTGCTAGTCGGTACATGACTTACTTTGAAGTCACAACCGACCACTTGCCGTATAGTGACGCCATCATCACGCGATATTCATCGGAGCATTGAAGGGGATCGTGTTCGACTGGTACCGTAACCTTCCCGACAACTGCATCCATTCTTTTGACGGCTTCAAGCACATGTTCCTGGAAAGATTCTACGAAGTGGGGCATGATGTAACGATATTTTCTCTCATGGACGTCGTTCAGGGAGAGAGGGAGCTAACAAGGACTATATCGAGCGGTTCTGCCAAACCGCAATAAGATTGCCCCAAGGCAATCCCGAGAGCTCCTTGATTGAAATCTGCCAGAAGAAGTTGCTCCCTGCAATTAGCCTCTGGATGGATGACGATCAGTTCAGGGATTGGACGACCTTCATCATAAGTGCTACCAATGCAGAGGCAAAATTGAAGAAGGCTCGCCAATTGTGTGAGGACCTTGATTTTTGGGAATTATTTTTTTAGTATTTCTAATTATTAGGTTATATTGTATATTTAATTATGATTATATATGTACTCTTCCGTGTCTTTGATTCTTGGAGCACAAGACATGTCCATCTCTTGAAACGTCCTTCATGAGTTTTGTAGTAGACATGATGACCTTCAACTTGATATATTATGTCCTATCCAAACTTGTCCCCTAGCATTATTTTGACTTTGCGCAACTTCGGGTCAAATTTAGGCAATTAGATTATTTACCATAATTCCAGACCTAACTTTCCACGTGAGTTCGGGACTTGACATAAATCAAAACTATTCGACCCAATTATGGTTTTGACTCATTTTGAGCCTACGACGCACATGCTAAGAGTGTGCCACTTAATCGAGTCTCCATGTGCTATTTAATTGCGAACGGCACAAGAGACTTATTGGTTGACTCTTAGAGTTCGATTAAATTAAAAAACATATTTGGACCCTAACCTAGCCAACCCCACCTGGTAGGAAGCCATGTTAGGTTGCCATGACAGTATAATTATTATGGATTTATTTTGGAATGTTATACAGTCAATTAGATTTAAATACAATTTTGTGTATATGATTATATTTATAATAGTCTAATATTATATATATATATGGCCTTAGTTATGGTTAAGTTTAAGATACATATCGACTAGAAATTTTAGCACGGATAGTGTAGTCGTGTACTTTGACTAGTCTATTAACCATGGTAGGGAAGGCCGAGCCATAGGTGTGTTCTAACTAGGAAAACCAGGCCAAGTTGCGACTTAAACTCCACCGATGATTCATTTATTTTTAGGGAAAATTTATGAAATGCCCAAAAATTTAAAAAGTTTTATGAAAAACCCACCCCAAAATAAACTTTCATCGCGTGCCCAGCATTAACTTAAAAATTAAAAAAAGGGCACGGCATGACCCTTTTGCCCTTCTAATTTATTAAGAATATCAACAAACCCAGCAAGTTTTATGAAAAACGGTTCGATTCCAGACTCTTCAAAAAAGTGTCTCTATCGCTCCCTCCTCTTCCATACTCTGTTCTGTTGCGATTTTAGGTCATCTCCTCCAAAAATCTTAGAAATTTCTTACAAGAAATCGCCAGCGAATCTCCATCACAATGTCGCAATCATCAGCAATGGAAGTAGACCAAGTTAGAGAAGAAGGAGAAGAAGTAGTTGGAAAACAACAGAAAGGAGGGAAGAAAGTTAAGAAGGTTGCTCGTAGACGAAATGCTCCAAAAGAAAAAGAAGTGCAAGAAGCAGTAGAAGAACAAGAACACGGAGAACAACAAGAACAAGATCAAGAACAACAAGAAGCAGTAGCAGGGGGAGAAGAAGAAGATCAAGAAGAAGGGAAGAAAAAAGGTAAAACTTTGAGTCTTGTTCATTCTCCGTTTATATTGACGCGACAAATGAAAATGATCATTCTCCGTCTATAAAATACACGGAGGATGCCCTTTCTGTGTCATTTGAACTAGAACTGGCCATTCTCCGTCTATTTTGAGACGGAGAATGGCATTCTCCGTGTTTAAACACACGGAGAATGGCATTTTCTGTGTTTTTGACCTAAAGAACGAGCATTCTCCGCCTAATATGAGACGGAGAATGACATTCTCCGTCTGTAAAATAGACGGAGAATGACCTTTCTTCTTGCATTAACCTAGAGAAATGAACATTCTCCGTCTCACTGACACGGAGAATATCATTCTCCGTCTATTTTATAACGGAGAATGACGTTCTCTGTCTATTTTGACGCGGAGAATGGCATTCTCCTTGTAATTTGACCTAGAGAATGAGCATTCTCCGCCTTATTGAGACGGAGAATGTCATTCTCTGGGTCAAAATAAAGGGAGAATGCCATTTCCCGTGTTAAAACAAAACGGAGAATGATATTCTCCGTCTATTTTGAGACGGAGAATGGCATTCTCTCTTTATTTTGATCTAAAGAACGAGCATTCTCCGCCTAATATGAGACGGAGAATGGCATTCTCCGTATTAAAACACGCGGAGAATGGCATTCTCCTTGTAATTTGACCTAGAGAATGAGCATTCTCCGCCTTATTGAGACGGAGAATGTCATTCTCTGGGTCAAAATAAAGGGAGAATGCCATTCCCCGTGTTAAAACAAAACGGAGAATGACATTCTCCGTCTATTTTGAGACGGAGAATGGCATTCTCCGTCTATTTTAAAACGGAGAATGGCATTCTCCCTTTATTTTGATCTAAAGAACGAGCATTCTCCGGGACAAAATAAAGGAAGAATGTCATTCTCCTTGTATTTTGACCTAGAGAATGAGCATTCTCCGTCTTTCTGAAGCGGAGAATGAGCATTCTCCGTCTTGCTAACGCGGAGAATGACATTCTCCGTTTTAAAACACGTGGAGAATGCCATTCCCCGTGTTAATACAAAACGGAGAATGCCATTCTCCGTGTCAAAATAGACGGAGAATGATATTCTCCGTCTATTTTGACACGGAGAATGGCATTCTCCGTTTGAATACAAAACGGAGAATGCTCATTCTCCGTCTATTTTGACACGGAGAATGACATTCTCCGTCTAATATTAGACGGAGAATGACTTTCTCTTTATTATAATAAAGAAGAATGTTGACGTAAACCTAATTGTTCTTGTTTTTAGGGAAAAAAACTGTCAGGAACAGAGACGAAAGACTTTTCCGTGCAACATTCACCCCAGTACTCTCTCTCATGGATGAGGTGAAGGAAAAGTTTCGTCATTTGCCTGAAGCAGTTGTCGAAAGCTTGAAGAATGTAGGATTCTACAACTTCGTAGATGTATTCTACAGAACTAAGGTAAAAAAATCAGAACTGTCTAAAGTCACCCAAGGTCTGGAGAAGTTGATGGGGACTTATTTGGAAGAAGATGGAATTGGATATTTCCAATTGAGCAGCAGTGTCAAAGTAGCACCAACTGCTGATGAGATGGCAACCATTTTCGGTCTGCCAATGAATGATGACACTGAAGTTGATGAGAAGTATTTGAAGATCATCACTGAGAAGCAGAAGACCCCCCCACCAGCAGACTCATTCAGCATGTGTACAAAACACTTCACAAGATTGCTGAAAAATTCCAAGGGCAAAAATGCTGAAGTCTCAAACGCAGAAGTTAGGAAAAGGATATTAGAGCCGCTGGGGGGCGAAAATGCAAGTCCCGATGAGGTGACCAAGTTAATAGTATTCAACTTGTGCCAAACAGCATTCTTCACCAGAATGGGGGGGTCGAACTTGCCATACAAGTTCTTCGCTCTGGTGGAGAGCACAGATGTTATAAAAAGCATCTATTGGCCTCGGATTATACTGGGGTACGTCATGGACAGCATAAAGAGGGCTGTCACAAAATCTGAAGATGGTGATGTTGATATATCGTACAAGAAGATTGAAGGTTGTACGATATACTTCTTGTATTGGTTTGCAGAGCACAGTCGACTGGTAGAGAGGAAGTGCAAACCAACAGTCGCATCTCCGAGATTCTGCACATGGGATGGGAATAAAATCTCGATATTCCTAAAAAATGAATATCAAGGTGCTAAAATGGATTCGGATTTGATATTCAATGATCTTGTTGCATTGAATGTTGATGAACTTGAAGAAGTCCCAGCAGAGCAGCAATATATAGAAGGTGGAGATAATTCTGTTGATGAAGAAGAACCACAAGCTGAAGCTCAAGCACCAGCACCCTCTACAGCTGACAATGTAGACATGTTGCATGTCTTGCAGGAGAAATCTCAGCTTATCGCTGAGAATGAGCAACTCCAGGAAAGAGCCCAGCAACTAGCGGCAGATGTAGCCCAACAACGTGCTGTGGGGCTCGTTGCTGATGGCTTGGAGAAGGAGTTAGACTCTTTAAGGAATGAGAAATCGCTCCTTATTGATGATAATAAGAAACTCCTTAAGCAAGTTGAAGAACTGGAGGCACAGGGGTCGGAACTAGACTCCCTGAGAAAGCAGAAGTCTGAGCTTACTGCTGATAATGAGAAGTTTCGTCAACATGTTGAGGAGCTACTTCTAAAAGGTAAGATTTTATATTTTTTTTCTATTTTAATATGTAATTACATGTATCTAACAAGGAGAATGACCATTCTCCGTTATAAAATAGACGGAGAATGTCATTCTCCGTATTAAAACACACTTAGAATGACATTCTCCGTCTATTTTGACATGGAGAATGACATTCTCCGCTAGTATTTTGACACGGAGAATGACATTTTCTGTATTTTGACATAGAAATGACCATTCACCGTATGTTTTGACACGGAGAATGACATTCTCCGTCTAATATTAGACGGAGAATGTCATTCTCCGTCTAAATTTACAAGGAGAATGTCATTCTCCGTCTATTTGGAAACGGAGAATGGCATTCTCCGTCTATTTTGACACGGAGAATGGCATTCTCCGTCTAAATTGACACGGAGAATGACATTGTTTTTAAAAAGAAGATTATATAATATTGACATCATACCTCTTGTTGTTGTTTGTTTTTATATCAGTAAAAATGACAGAGGATCTGAAAAAAGAGAATGAAAAGCTAACTAATGATAATAACAGACTTCTAGAGGAAGTTGCCTCGTTGAATGACGAAGTCAAGAATAAGAACGATACAATCGTTAACCTTGAAGCAATGGCTAGAGCAATGGAAAGAGGGGATACTCAAGCAGTTCCCCAGAAGCATTACACAAGATCAAATGTACCTGCTGCAGATGAGGATGATTTTACTACATTGCAAAAGAAGAAAACATCCGATGCTACAACAAGTAAGAAGGCAGGTCCTGGTCGGAAAAGAAAAGATCCTTCCAGTCCCAGAAAGAAAGTAGCTCCTGCTGGGAAAAAAAAAGCTCCTTCCAGCCCCGAGAAGGTCGACAATAAAAAGGAGATGTCAGCTCCTGAAGAACTTGAGGAAGAATCTCCTCAAACAGCAAAGCTTGTTAGAGAGGGGAAAATGCTGATGCAATGTCCGAAGCTCAGACTTTGGAACGTTGCAGACGATGAACTGAAGCAAGTATACAGGAGCATCGTATACACAAGAAGGATGTCTCCAACGTAAGTATTCTAAACTTGAACCAATTTCTGTACAATTCATAACGGAGAATGATCATTCTCTATTGGAGTTATTTTTTATGCAATTTTATCATTAGCCTATATTATTATCATAATCGAAACTAAATTTATGTGCAGTGATTATGTATACATGTACTTTCCAAGTGCTCCAGAAGAATGTAAAATAAGAAGAAGAAACAATGATGTCAGCATGTTGTTAAGTGCTAAAGATTTTCAAGACATAATAAATGAGGCGGATATAGAAGCCGGTGTTATGAACTACCTAATAAAGCTTATGAACGAAGTTCAAGCCGAATTAAGGCAGAACATTCAGTCAAGCTCGCAGGGTGCACAATGTAAATGGTTTGTAATCATGATGCCCCATTCATTGGTAGGAATCGAAACTGAAAAATAAATATTAATGTGTACAGCTACTAATAGTGTTGTAAAAAACTAACTCATGATATTATTTTTTGTTTTTTTTTCTTCTGTAAAACAGAGTACTGCCCAGTATGTCGATGAAAAAAATCCAACACCTGGAGCATTGTACAATTTCAAAGTTGATATAGAAGATTTTATAATGGAGCTGGAAGATGACATTGAATGGCTATTCGTGCCACTCTTCCGCGAGGAGAATAAACACTATATGCTGCTGGCATTCAACTTCAGCTCCTATGTTTGGACGCACTACAACTCATTACGGAAAAACACAGGCGCTAAGGGAATCCAGGATGCAACATACATGAAGAATAAAATCGAGCCAATTGTAATGAAGAAGATTGCATTGATGAGGAATAAAAGCCCAGCAATCCAGGAATACGAAACAACAGAGCTCAAGGTTTGCAAAGAATGCCCACAGCAACTATCACCGAGCTGCCTGCTGTATGTTTCATATTATATTGAAAAGTTGTCCAGAGCTCCATTTGATTTACAGAAGAAAACAAACAAAATAGTTCACAA
This sequence comes from Iris pallida, assembly GCA_029216955.1. NCBI lineage: Eukaryota > Viridiplantae > Streptophyta > Magnoliopsida > Asparagales > Iridaceae > Iris > Iris pallida. The sequence continues at coordinate 53,139,393 of JANAVB010007399.1, forward strand.
TACTATTGTAAAGAGAAGGCTAAATTTGGCTAAGGCTTTGCTTATGAGTGAATGTGCAGTTCCTTTTGAACAATAAAAGAAACTGACAATGTAAATTGGCTAACAAATTCATTGTATATATTCTGTTTGTCAGGTTTCTTTTGTAATGTATTTGTTTTCCTTTGTAATGAAATTCAATTTTTCGACTAATTTACATTGTTCTATATATGTAAATCTGTTTTGTTAAAGTTCTGTTGTTTGATTCAAACCTATAATGTCATTATCTGTGTTAATACAAACCTATAATGTGTGCATTTGGAACTTAGAAATGGTCATTCTCCGTGTCAAAATAGACGAAGAATGTCATTCTCCGGGTTAAAAATAGACGGAGAATGCCATTCTCCTTGTATTTTGACCTGTAGAATGAGCATTCTCCGTCTTACTGACGCGGAGAATAGCATTCTCCGTTTTAAAACACGCGGAGAATGATTATTCTTTGTATTTTTGACCTATAAATGAACATTCTCCGTCTCTTTTGACCCGGAGAATGCCATTCTCCGTGTCAAAATAGACGGAGAATGTCATTCTCCGGGTCAAAATAGACGGAGAATGCCATTCTCCTTATATTTTGACAAGTAGAATGAGCATTCTCCGTCTTACTGACGCGGAGAATGGCATTCTCCGTTTTAAAACACGCGGAGAATGATTATTCTTTGTATTTTTGACCTAGAAAGGAACATTCTCCGTCTCTTTTGACCCGGAGAATGCCATTCTCCGTGTCAAAATAGACGGAGAATGTCATTCTCCGGGTCAAAATGGACGGAGAATGCCATTCTCCTTGTACTTTGACCTGTAGAATGAGCATTCTCCGTCTTACTGACGCGGAGAATGGCATTCTCCGTTTTAAAATACGCGGAGAATGATTATTCTTTGTATTTTTGACCTAGAAAGGAACATTCTCCGTCTCTTTTGACCCGGAGAATGCCATTCTCCGTGTCAAAATAGACGGAGAATGTCATTCTCCGGGTCAAAATAGACGGAGAATGTCATTCTCCTTGTATTTTGACCTGTAGAATGACATTCTCCGTCTTACTGACGCGGAGAATGGCATTCTCCGTTTTAAAACACGCGAAGAATGATTGTTCTTTGTATTTTTGACCTAGAAAGTAACATTGTCCGTCTTAGGGACGCGGAGAATGCCATTCTCCGTGTCCAAATAGACGGAGAATGGCATTCTCCGGGTCAAAAGAGACGGAGAATGCCATTCTCCTTGTATTTTGACCTGTAGAATGAGCATTCTCCGTCTTACTGACGCGGACAATGGCATTCTCCGTTTTAAAACACGCGAAGAATGGTTATTCTTTGTATTTTTGAACTAGAAAGTAACATTGTCCGTCTTAGGGACGCGGATAATGCCATTCTCCGTTTCGTATGAGACGGAGAATGGCATTCTCCGGGTCAAAAGAGACGGAGAATGCCATTCTGCTTGTATTTTGACCTAGAGAATGAGCATTCTCCGTCTTACTGACGCGGAGAATGGCATTCTCCGTTTTAAAACACGCGGAGAATTGTTATTCTTTGTATTTTTGAACTAGAAAGTAACATTGTCCGTCTTAGGGACGCGGAGAATACCATTCTCTGTTTCGTATGAGACGGAGAATGGCATTCTTCGGGTCAAAAGAGACGGAGAATGCCATTCTGCTTGTATTTTGACCTAGAGAATGAGCATTCTCCGTCTTACTGACGCGGAGAATTTTCATTCTCCGTTTTAAAACACGCGGAGAATGATTATTCTTTGTATTTTTGAACTAGAAAGTAACATTGTCCGTCTTAGGGACGCGGAGAATGCCATTCTCCGTTTCGTATGAGACGGAGAATGGCATTCTCTGGGTCAAAAGAGATGGAGAATGCCATTCTGCTTGTATTTTGACCTAGAGAATGAGCATTCTCCGTCTTACTGACGCGGAGAATGTCATTCTCCGTTTTAAAACACGCGAAGAATGATTATTCTCCTTCTATTTTTGACTTATAAATGGCCATTCTCCGTGTATCTAAAACGGAGAATGATTATTCTCCGTGTTAAAACACACGGAGAATGGTCATTCAATACATTATAAAGTCAGAGAGTATAAAGGAGAATAAGTTCTTATGCTGATATGCAGAATTCAAACTATTACCATTGATATCAAAAAATGTAAGATATGTATTCAAAAAACAATTTCCAGTTATATAAAAGAAGGAATATATGTGTATGTATTAACAAGGGGGCGCTGCCTCCTGGACCACCGTAGCAGCACGTGGAGGCAGAGGACAAGTGCTCCGATTGTGATTGCATAATTTAAAACAATTCTGGCACCTTATCTTTCTCTTCTCTTTTCCCTTGTTCTCATATTTGCTCTTGTAACGGTCCGCTTTTGGTCGTCCAGGACCCCGTTTCGGAACAGGGGGTAGAACAACATCAGTGGGATTATTTTCAAACCGTTTTTTCGCAATCTGGAACTGGACGAATGGCACATGAATATAACTTCTGGTAATAATCTGATGTCAATACTGCTCCACAAAGTCATAAACAGATTTATCTGAACCAACTCTGATGCATTGTATTGCATGGCTGCATGGGAATCTATATACCTTCCATCTTCGACAACTACAATGACAATCAAGAAGATTCACCATATGGGAGGAAGTATCTGCGATCACCTCAAATTCGAAATCATCGGACCGATATACCCTATAACACATGCCATCATCTGTAAGCTGCTTCAGCATATCCTCAGCGTATGGAGTCAATTTGCTATTCAACCCAATTGCATCCTTGTGGCGATCCGAAATCATCTTCATCATCTTCACACGAATGACATTTACAATTGCTATAGGCAATTTCTTCTCAGCCTTTATCCATGCATTGAATGACTCTGCACAACTAGAAGCAACCTCACCGTATCTACATCCCGGGAAGAATGCGTTTGACCAGTGTTCAGGTTTTTGTTTATTCATCCAATTCACAACATGACCACAATTCAGATCATAAATCTTCTTGATTGCTTGTCTATACCCACCTTTATACAGAAAAACAAATAAGTAATAAAGAATCAGGTCAATTCACAAAATTATGAAAAAATAAGTGCATTCTCATAAAGATAATAGTCATTCTCCGTTCAAAAGCTAACGGAGAATGATATTCTCCGTTCTATGCAAGACGGAGAATGGTCATTCTCCGTCCAAAAGCTAACGGAGAATGACATTCTCCGTTTTAAAACACACGGAGAATGACTATTCTCCGTCTTACTGACGCGGAGAATGGTCATTTTCCTTGTTAAATTAAGGAAAAATGCATAGAAAATGTGCATATATCTGTCTCATTAACACACCTGGAGTTAGAGCATATAGCATATACTGCTTGCCTCCAAGCTTCAAGTACATGCGGATACACTCTTTCATTTCCTTTCTCTTTCAGCGGTATGTTATTCTTCATGTGATAATAGCAATAGCTATGATAATCATTAGAAAACACTTTAGGGACTTCAGAAACTAGATCGGTGCCTTGATCCGAAAGAAAAACAATACGCCTACTACATCCAACAACATTCTTTAGATTTCTAAGGAACCATTCCCAATTGTCGCCATCTTCGCCTGATACTATACCGTATGCAATAGGATAGAACTGTTGGTTACCATTCTTCGCTGTAGCAGACATCAAACAACCTCTAAACCTCCCTGTAAGGAAAGTGGCATCCAAATATAGCATCGGACGACAATATTGAAAGCCTTCTACGCAAGCCCCATATGAAAGAAAAAGCCGCTCAAACCTCATTGATGAATCATCTTTCTGGAAGTCGATAACGGAACCATTATTGGTTTCCTTTACCTTGTTCACATACCAACACAAGTCACTGTAAGATCTAACATCATCTCCGTACATTTCCTGGTGCACCAGCCTAATTCCGTGGTATGCCTGTCCATAGGTAACAGATAAGCCGTAGTCGACCTTGAAATCATCGACAACAGATTTTGCGGACTTTTTAGGATGCATCCGAACAATGTCACTAACCAAACTTTTCACAAACTTTGCTGGAACAACCAGATTACCTTTATCCATATAGCCAGCTCCACAATTATGTTCTTCCACATACCTCCTCACCTCAAAAATTTGATTATCTTTCGAAATAGATATAGCGTGGAAGCTCCACAAACAAGCATGTGTCTTGTAATTCTTGCAACAAACAGTATACCTCCCCGGCTCAGATTTCAAAATGTGGAATGGATGACGAGATTCAAAACAAACCATTCTAACAGCATTCCTAACTTCTTCAACACCATTTAGAAAAATCTGACCAACACCAGTAATTGATCCAGGCCACATATCCGATTTCCTCTTCTTCACTGTCTCAGTTGAGCCCTCATAAAATTGTACTACTCGTTTGTCCTTTACAGTAGGAGAACATCTACTCAAAGAACTAGAAGAGGAAGACGAAGGTCTCATGTGAAAGCTTTGACAAGGAAAAGATGTTGATGAAGAACATGGAGAGTGTATTTGCTCCACATATAGATCAAAACTCACATCATGAGTACCGTTAAAACCACCAACCAATGAGCGAAGCCAAAAATCACTTTCAACATACAGTTCAGTCCCATCAGAGTGCAAAAACCTGAAACGGAAGGAAAGTGGATCCAAAGAACTCCATCGATCGCACACTTTATTCTTTAAAAAATCCACGGTACTTTCATGTGTGACACGGCAGGAAACTATGTCTCCCTTGAAACAAATGTTAACTAAACAACTTGATTCCATATCTTCCCCCCCTGATAACATAAAAACATAAGAGGCCACAAATAGAACAATAAAATTCTCATCTAATAATGATTATTCTCCGTCTAAAGTAACGGAGAATAAATATCCTCAGTTGGAACTAACTTATAATGATCATTCTCCGTCTAAAGTAAAACGGAGAATGTCATTCTCCGTTCAAATTAAGACGGAGAATGTCATTCTCCGTTCAAGTTAAGACGGAGAATGACATTCTCCGTCCTAATTAAGACGGAGAATGGCATTCTCCGTCCTAATTAAGACGGAGAATGGCATTCTCCGTCCTAAAAACATACGGATAATGATCTTTATAAGAAGTAATTGTCATTCTCCTTTAAAATATAACGGAGAATGCTATTAGCATAAAATAACAAGATTAAATATCTCACTAACATTTTCTAAGTTAATAATCTTCATAACAAAATCAAATTCAGCATAAATTTCGAGAGATACGAAGCTGATGGATGAATTTCTACAGATCTGAACTCTTACCTTGTTTTAAGATCTATAAAAAGAAAAGAAGAAGATCTTCTATCCACAATTGACCTAATCGCCGGAAACAACGAAGATGATGTTGATGATGATGATGATCGATGATGATGAAGGATGATCGACGTTCGACTGACGAAAACTACAGTGAACTACGAACGATTCTGCGATCTCTAATAAAGATTATATCAATGGATTTCAAATTTCTCGTGAAGAAGAAGAAGAATACGAATTTCTCAATCCAAATTTGAGTTTGCGAATTCATAATTATATATAGATGTCCAAATTTACGCGAAGGGGTATTTTTGGAATTATGATAATGGCAAATTTTGTAAATACATAGCAACTAGAGAGAATCTTGAAATATTTAACGTGTAAAAACTTAATTCTGGGCATTTCATAAAAATAATCCAGCGGGTGGGCATTTCATAAAAGTCCACCCCGAAATTGGGCTTCTCAGCAATTTCCAGTTATTTTTATTAGATTATTGACTTTCTAGGAGACCCGGTTGTACCAATTTAGCCCCGACATGACCCGAACCAAATCCCAATCTAAATAGACATGTAGTACTCTCAAATACCTTCATGTTGACATATATTTTGTATATATATTTTACTAATATTATTATTTTTTTAATTTTGGAAAGTTTCTATTTATAGAAAGTGTCTACGTGTAATCCTAGTGTAATCCTAGTTGGCATTAGTTTATATTTGAGCCAAAGTCCAACCCAAACCTATGTAGGCATGTTGGGCATTAATATATATTAATAAATATATATATTGTATATTTAATTCAGATTTAGATTGCATTTATATTTAGAAATCTAAGTAGTTCCATATTAGGAAACCTTTTATTTAAATCCTCAATCAATCAATTAGCCAACTCATTAAATAACCAAACCAATCCATGTGGACCCCACATATGACCAACCAAAGATTATTTTCATATAATTTTCGTCCAAAAATAATCCTCTACATTGGCGGGCCATGCCATGCATGGAAACACCCTCCTACATATATAAACTCAACCCATAGGCCCATATATATATATCAACCCTTATCAAAACCCTAACCCTAACACCAAAAACTCTTATTTATCACCCAAGAGCAGCTCCTTTACCATTAATTTCGAAAATAGCATCCCCTCCCCTCTACTACATCATCCCCTCCATCACATAACTCATCCTCCTCCATAAAGGCTCATTCTTTCATCCTTCTTCTATCCAAACTCCACCAAACCAACCCTAAAAACTCTATCTTCTCCATCCAACCATCTAGAACCATTTCCAACCCCTCCAAACTCATCAAGAGAGGATTAGCAAGCAAGAATAGCAATAAAGGTGGGAGCTTTGGCAAGGAGAAGCCTCCATAACCCAACTAGCAAGGACTTTTGGTAAGAAACCCTAATATTTTCATCTCAAACGTATGCTATAAATCTGTACAAATTATGGTATTAATTCTGTAGAAATAATATTTTTATGTCTCTTGGGTAGTATTTTCATCCATAAAAGTTTCATGAATTATGATAGCTATTTTCATGTTTCGGTAGAGCCAAAACTTACCACGTTGTGAAGGAACTATAAGTTTTTGTAGGAATTTTTCAAAACTGAATTTTATGTAGGTTAATATATTTAAATTAGGTTTTTTAAAGCATTTTTTCACTAATTTATCAATTCAATTCTGGTCGAAAAAATTATAGGTCATAACTAGTCATTTTCGGGTGACTTGTTGACCTAGAAGATTCCAAACCATTAGTACAATGAAACCCTTGCATCAAAATTTTATATTCTAATATTTAGGGCATTTTAATTCTATTTAAATTATATTTTTGAGTATTTTTATAATTTTAGATAATTAATGAAGTTCTAGACAAATTTTGGGTAGACTAGTCGACCCGACAGACAACTAGTAGTATAATTCTTTAGAAATATAAATTCTGAAAATTCTGAGATAAATCTATAGAAAATTAGTTTAAATAATATTCTTATTATTTTTATATGATTTTTAAGTATATGATTGAAGTAGCAACATAACTGACTAATTGGGAGTTGGAAACCCAAAAAGTGTGTTCGGTGTCTCGTGGAGCCTGTGTGTGATTGTATGGGTCTAAAGGGTTCCACGAGAAATTGAATATAATCTTAAAATATTATCTTGACTAATTAAGTCATATGAGTAGTGGGTTAATTTAGTTAATTAATTATCTAGGAGCATCGGGTTCTAGCGACGTTGACGCGGGAGCGACGTTTCAGATTCATAGCGCGACACCAGGCAAGTACACCTTGCCAAACTCTACAATACTTACATACTTTTCCATATTACCATTTTTTATCTCTTACTTAGTTCCATATTTCTTCTGTTCCGTGTTCTTGTTACTTTCTAGTTTTATGTGCACGTAGATTTTTATTCTTTTTCGTATTACTTGTTCTACTTTCTTGTCCTGTTCATGTCTAATGATAGTGTTTTTTGTCCATGCCATGATCTCCTGACCTGTTTGACTTGGACTTGACCTTAGTCTGAATTCCGGTACTTGATTGACTTGACCCAGTCATGATCGTTTGATTTAACCCTGACCTGTTATTAGACGTGACTATACCTGACCACCTCGTTCGTGAGCTCCCATCGAGTGCGAATGAGCCTTACTATAGTTAGAGATTCCCCATCGACTACTGACTATTGGACTGTGAGCTCCCATCGGGCTGCGGTTACCCCAACTTACTATTAGTCACGCTTGATAACACTATCTTTGACGATATGCTATTTCTACTTATTCGTTAGTCTCATATTGTTCTTTGTACAATTCCTATTTTCTCGCATGTTATTTATTGTACAGTAGGCATGTATATTATGTGTCTTGCTAGTCCTCTGAGGACCTGGTGATCTCTCTAGGTATTAGATGAAGGTATGGTACACTGATGGAGGATGATTGCTACACCAAGACTGCAGGTATATTTAGTTGATGTTTTATCGTTCTCTTTTGTGATTAGATTTTGTCCTATATTATCTTACCTTGACATTGCTGCTGTGCAGCCTAGTTTTACAAGCTTTATCTTTTATTAGAAGCTTGTTCAAGATAATTGCATTAGAGTTTGGTCCACTTTATTGTATATTATCTTTTCTTGTTACTTGTAGTAACAGGTTTGCTAATGTCTGACCAATATTAGTTTACTTGGTTTATACAAGAGTTTATCTTCAGTGGATTGAGATATTTGTAGATTGCTTTAGGAAACCAGACAGCTTATACGTATTCGAGCTGGGCTGGAGTCATCTCGATGCGTAGCTGGCATGTATACGTATCCTAGTCCTACGTATTTTGGGACTGGAGCGTTACAAATTGGGATTACACATCCCAGACGGAGATGTTAAGGGCAGACGTCCTGGTTCCACCTCCAGCAACACAACAGTGGCGCCACCTCCAACCGGGATAATAAGGGCAAACAGGCCATGGTCGTTGATGCGACCCAGAAGTCCGAACAAAAACAGGCGGAAGGTCAGTGGCCCAAGGTGAATAAGTCATTTGAAGATAGTCATGTCAAACCTATCTTCGATATGCTCTTGCAAGGGGGTATGATCCAGCTCCCTCCACCAAGGCGCGAGCCCTGAGCGGCAGAAATGGAGGACCCAAAATATTGTCACTTCCACCGCTATGTCCATCATTCCACTCATGACTGGTTTCAATTAAAGCGATACATTCAGAGTCTTATCGACTCCAAAGCTCTGTCGATAGACTTTGAAGAGGTTACCGTGTCGGCAAACATGGTATCAATTCAGTTCGGCGACTTTCCTCCAACAAGCACTCCAAACGGGGTAATACCTGTCCCTCGGGCTATGATGGAGGTTACTAATCTTCCACCCGTCCGGAGCCAGACATCTAGATTGGTATCTCTCACAACAACGCGAGGAGAGATCATGTGGGTGCATCCAGACTTAGTGCCCGAAGTTACCCGGGAGGTGTCATCTCCTACCAACAAGAAAAAGGACAGGAAGTCTAGATCCTGCCATACAATTTCAGCCAAGGCTGAGGAAGCTGCAGCCATTGTTACCCGGTCTGGAGCACAAGTCCAGCCCGCACGGGATAGTTCAGTCGAAGATCCTCAGCCGGCAACGTTACCTCCCTCTGATGTTCCAAAGCCATCTCAGCCTTCACTGGCGAATATATCCAAGCCAAAGGAAATCCGCTTCGACAGGCCACTCCGTAATGATGTACCTCAGGGAATGGAGAGACCTTACAACTTTGGCATATTAGCGCAATTGGCTAATATGCCAGCAAAGTTGTCATTATACGAGCTCCTAAGGCTATCCAAGGATCTTCGTGTCGTATTGAGCGAAGCACTCCAAAATGCTGACGCCTAATTAGCTCAGGTCAAGCCTCCAGGGGAAGACCCGTCAGCAGATCTACAGGACAACAATGGCACAGATGCAATGCCCAACATCATATTTACTCCACGGGACATGTTGATCAAGTCCAACTTACATGATCGCCCCTTGTACTACACTGGATACATAGGCGACACTGTAATGCCCCAGTCCCAAAATACGTAGGACTAAGTACGTAGACATGCCAGCTGTATACATACAAAGTACATGGGTCTTGTATGTATACATAAGCTGTAAAATGCAGTAGACCACAACTAACTAATCTCATCCACAAAATAAGGGAATAAAAGATATCATATAATGAATTGTTCTGATACAATATGTTGGATGGAGACACATCCACTACCAACCAAAATAAAAAGGAAGAAGTACATGATATATAAAAGGCTAAGTGGAAGTAGCAAGGAGGAACCGAGTCACGTCATCTTCGAATAAATAGAGAAGACCACGATCCCGGCTAGGATACCTGCGGAAGATATGAACACACACCTGGGAAATAACCAGGTCCTCAGAGGGACGTAACAAGATGCAGGAAGAACAAGCTAATATGAACTGTCAAAATAATAATAATATGCAAGACTCTCCTAGACACCAATATACAAAAGGGAATGCTAACCATCTATTGTGCAATTTAGAGGACAACTTTCATGCGCATAGATGGAAATTAGGCTACATGTACGTAACTGGCATCCAGTCATCTGTATCTGTCCGTAACGTCCAAAACGTCAGAGGACATCTGCAAATATAAATTGCCACAGTTCCATTCGGAGAATATAGTTTACCTGTTTGGATTCCCATACGCACTAGCGACTGTCCTCTCCCAATGTTCCCCACTGTCCAAGTCATGCCCATGGCTTGTCCAGTTTTGTAACTGCTTGAGTCTCTAAAACCCTAGTCATAACAGTTACGAACAACTACCGTCACACGACTTTAGAGATGGTCAGTCCATAAGTTGTGTCCCTAGCAAAATATCTCAAACCGTGTTGTGTGAGTGTCATGGTCCAAGGAGATATAAGGATATCCCCCAACAAGAAGGTAGTCCTCTAAAACTAAGTTAACATGCATATAGTAAAGTAAAACGACTAATGGAGTCGCTTGCACCCAAGTGTGGCTTGGACGCGCAGTTTATAACAATTAAAAATAACAAATATGAAACAAAGTAAATAATGCAAAAAATAAATAGTATGACAGTTAATTAGCAAGGTATACTTGCCTGAGTCTTGAGCACTGTAGTGGCGAAGATCAGACGGGAAAGTAGGTGGAATAACGGCTGCCAAGGAACTAAGGTCCAAACAAACATCTCTGGATGCTGAAAATAGTCTATTATCTAATTATAATTAATACTGTACCTATTAGATTTATTTAATAAATTCATAAATTAGGCTATGGCATAATTTTTCGTATCAGCTTTCCGAAAAACTAAATGGATCGTATTTTTGTTTCCGGAATCTCCCGAAATCGCAAAAATACTGAAACACGTTTATTTTTGGGACACTAGATACTCAAACAGTTTTGTAGAAATCTACAAAATGAATTTTGTCTATTAAAATATGTTTCTGGAAAGCTTACCTCGTTATGCTTCTTTTAAAAAAAACTAAAGGCAAAACGGAGTTCGGAGCTAGGAGATATCATCGTTCCAAGTTGCTCTTGCTACTAAAAAGTGGGACTGAATTCTAATGACGAATTTTAGAGTTTCTATTGGACTAAAAATAATTTCGAATTATGGCTGATAGAAGGAGGATGTATTGGGTTTATATAGATATTTATTTTAGATTGATCTCCTAAATTAGATATGATTTGATTTAAATAAATTGGAGTTTGCCTTGTTAGGATATGATATAGATAGAGACATTTTTCTAGTAGAAGTAGGATTATTATTTATTTAAAATATTGTTTATATTTATCTAAATTATCTATAACATTATTTAAAATTACTATAGATAATAAATGGAGTTAATATTTATTTAAACAACCTTCATCTAATCTCATTTATACAAGCTGAAATATTTAATACTAATTTGACATTTATTCTATATTATGTAAATAGTGTACAATATAAGTAGCATGTAAAAAGTAATAAAATTTATGAAGTAAATCCTAAAATTATGAGAAAAATTTTATAATATAGTTTAGATCCTTAATGTACTAGAAAAATAGTTTTATATATTTTTATACTAAATTTACTAATGAGCACTATACTAAATATATGTAAAATAATACAAATTATATAATAAGTCAATAAATAGTTATTTATAAATCAAAAAATTCTACAAATATTTATTTTGAAAAATCAGGGGGTTTACAAAAGTCTTATCTAGATAAGGACTAAGAAGAGTTTTAATTCCCCTTGAATTTTTTACTATTTAATTCAAATTGATTTAAAATTAACTCAATAAAATATAATCCAATGTAGGTAGATCCTACCTCTAATTTAAACTGTATTTAAATAACTTAATATATTTTTTTCCAACTTAAATCACCATAATTAATTACATATTAAATCAACCCATATTTAATATACTTTTTTTGAAATAATATATTAGTGATAATAATTAATTTTAAAAATACAAATATATATACACTCGCATGCAAAAATAATACTTACATAAAATACAGTTTTTCTAAATTACTAGTTATACTTGTACCATAAAATAAAATGACCTTTTTTTTAAATAAAATAAAGTTTGGCAATCCTCGGCGCGACGCATTTACAACTTCAAGCAATATAAAATATTTATCGTCTATTATTTTGAAATATTTTCTACATCTATATAATTAAAACGTTTTATAAAAATATGTACTTCGCACTTATTCATACTTGACGAGAAATTTACGAAACGTAAACTCGTACGCGACGTACAAACACGAAGTACAAAAATTAATACCATATTTATTATAAAAAATTGTAGTAGAAATTTAGGGGTTTTACATCCTACCCAACTTGCAAGAATTTTGTCCTCGAAATTTAGGAATTGCTAGGGCAGGGGAGATAGAAAGAGTTCATCAATATCGAAATACGATTAAATTTTTGGATGAGGCGAAGAAACGACGTTCGATACAAACATGTATTGGAAGATCGTGATTTTGATATTTGCGAAAATACATCATGGTTATGGAATTAAAGAAGGGTCGCTAGTTAAGGTAATAAAATTATGATAACACGAATTAGAGAATAGAAAGGAATTGAGTAGGTCAAAGGGAATAATTTAGACATTTATGAGAGATGGTTTCTTGAGCGAATATAGTCGTCTAGGTTTAAGATATGGTTAAGGAAATGATTTGAATCATTTTCAAGTTTCAAGAATGATTAGAAGGTTGCGATAATGAATCTAGGGTAGATGAAAGTGGTAACTCAATACGGGGATGTAGTCACATTGGTTCGTTCGTGGTTAACTATCTTGGCAATAGATGGTGGACAACTAAGGGGATATCAAGTACGAGTGTTTGTCTTTCTAATATAGGCGAAAGATGAAAATAATAAAGAGTTCGAAGAAGATATTATCGAATACGAATAAGTGGTTTAAAGACGATTGAAAATTTTCAAAAAGAATTGCCAAGGCAGTCGCAGATGGAATTCTAGAGGCCAAGTTTAACTATGTCTCCATCCACGTCGAACAATATATAAAAAGCGAACCAAAGTGCACTAGGTTGATCAGACCATCATGTACCGGTTCTGATTAGACAATGTATTAGTGGACGTCCCCAATAACACATATGTCGTAAACAAGCTCGATAAAAGAATAATTAAGCTTGCAAAACTAAGGCTAAATTAGCATCATAAGATAGTCAAAATATAAGTAAGGAATACTAATGAAGGAAATTAAATAGTCGAAGATCCATTAAAATCTAATTCTTGCTCAAAGTTTGGGCTTATGCAGTCATCCTAGTATTTTTCTTATCTATGGCTTGGTTGACTAGATAAGTTAGGGTCCTCTGAATTCTATAGTCTAAGTAAACTTATCAATATGGGTCACAAGGACAAAGGTTTGTTAGGTCATGAGGTATTCTACCAAACTTATAAGAGTTAAACTAGTAGTGTGATGGGACAATAGGTCAAGCAATCAAGATAAAGCACAAAGTTAAGCATTTAAGGAATTAAGTAGAACAAAATCACATATCAGATCAAAAGAATAGAGTCAAGGTTGAATCCCTATCCTTGGTCGAAAAATATATCGTTATCATGGTAAAGGTTACAGTTTAGTCTTTTTGGCCCAAAAGTTATATCATGAAAATAGAGTACAAGAAGACGTGTTTTAGTGGCACGTGATATACCTACATGAAGGTGAGCTCGTCTAGGTGTTACATATGAAATTTGTTAGAAGGTAACATCTAGTATTACACTCCAAATATCAAAGTCACGGTAAAGGACCAAAAAGATATAAAATAGAAAAGTGGGAGTTCATGAAGTGGTATTTAATGCACAAACATTAAAGAAGATCAATTTGAAGCATGAAATAAAATTAATTAAGCAATCTAGTAAAATAATTTAGGGACACAATTTTCAGAGAGAAGATAGTCTCCTAGGTAGATACAGTCAAGGAACAATTAATTCATTTCTCAAATTTCAAACGGTTAGAAGGTCACAATAAAAGATCAGGATTTGGGGAAAGGTCGAGTAAGTCAAAATTGAGATATAATCACATGGTTTGGTAGATGACTAACTTCACTTGTGTGTATGCAATGATCATGGATGATATGACAATTAATGGGGTATACTTCCATCTCATTAAGGTGACCCCATGTCTATCTTGGTTTCTTATCAATACAAGTCTAATCTTCTAATTTTTCAAGCTTCCTTAACAATCCTCAATGTGATTCTCAAATTAATTTACCAAAAATCATTTTATGTCGCTAAGTATAATCATGCTTTAAAATTTTAATTCCTTCAATAAATCTCGAGGTATCCCTTTAGATTATTGTCAACACCTTTCCTCTCATTATTTTTTTACCAACATTTAATACACAAATCGAAACCTTAAACTCAAAATCTAAATAACTTTATTTTTAAATCATATGACACGAAAAACTTAAGATATATATTTTCTCTTTCACATCCCCATATATTATAAGTATTTCTAAAACCTTCAAATAAAATTTTGTTTTCTCCATCTTATAGGATTTATCGGTCCTTTCGTGAATACCTTCCAACAGTCTCAAATTAACCTTTATCATAACACCAATAAATTGTTCATCAAGTTTTTAATGTTATCAATCCAAATTTAAACTCAAAATAATCTTATCAATCAATCATCAAACATAAATTTGAAATTTAAAATTTTCTTCAATCAATTTCATATCTTCCAAAATATTTTAAACAAAATTTTTTACTATCATCCTTCAAAATAAACTTGTAAATCGTACCACTAAATTTAAAAATCTTAAGCTATTTCTTATATCGATTTCATACTCAAATAAATCGTAACTATTTCACAAAAATCAACGTTTTGTTTTCTCAATTTATCAATCCTTTAGTAGTATCAAGATAAAATCCATCTCTACTACCCAACTTAGAATTTACTAGCTCTTAAGATCATACTTTTAGGAAACATAAATGCTTTTATACACAAATAAGACCTCAATGCATACTAATTGTCAATGTAATCCTTCTAGCAATGTGTTTAACCTTTGAGCATATACTAGTGTAGTCATCTTCCTAGTTGTCACTAAGCACGAAACTAAGAATTTACGATAGAAGAAGTCAAGCAAGATACAAATCAAGGAGGTCGAACGAGAGTTCAGAATTTGAAGTCAAGAAAGGATGTCAAGTAGATGAATGAGATTCTAGACTCTAATCCTATATGCAGGCTCACATCGGTACAATAACGTAACCGAAGTGATAAACTTGACCTGCATGGGCCACCACAAAAATATGTAACGTCACAGTCCCAAAATACGTAGGACTGAGTACGTAGATATGTCAGCTGTATACATATGAAGTACATGGGCCTTGTATGTATACATAAGCTGTAAAATGCAGTAAACCACAACTAATTAATCTCATCCACAAAATAAGGGAATAAAAGATATCATATAATGAATTGTTCTGATACAATATGTTGGGTGTAGACACATCCACTACCAACCAAAATAAAAAGGAAGAAGTACATGATATATAAAAGGCTAAGTGGAAGTAGCAAGGAGGAACCAAGTCACGTCATCTACGAATAAATGGAGAAGACCACGATCGCGGCTAGGATACCTGTGGAAGACATGAACACACACCTGGAGAATAACTAGGTCCTCAGAGGGACGTAACAAGATACAGGAAGAACAAGCTAATATGAATTGTCAAAATAATAATAATATGCAAGACTCTCCTAGACTCCAATATGCAAAAGGGAATGCTAACCATCTATTGTGCAATTTAGAGGACAACTTTCATACGAATGGGTGGGATTTAGGCTACATGTACGTAACTGGCATCCAATCATCTGTATCCGTCCGTAACATCCAAAATGTCAGAGAGCATCTGCAAATATAAATCGCCACAGTTCCATCCGGAGACTGTAGTTTACCTGTTTGGATTCCCATACGCACTAGCGACTGTCCTCCCCCAATGTTCCCTACTGTCCAAGTCATGTCCATGGCTCGTCCAGTTTTGTAACTGTTTGAGTCTCTAAAACCCTAGTCATAGCAGTTACGAACAACTACCGTCACACGACTTTAGAGATGGTCAGTCCATAAGTCGTGCCCCTAACAAAATGTCTCAAACCGTGTAGTGTGAGTGTCATGGCCCAAGAAGATATAAGGATATCTCCCAACAGGAAGGTAGTCCTCTAAAACTAAGTTAACATGCATATAGTAAAGTAAAACGACTAATAGAGTCGCTTGCACCCGAGTGTGGCTTGGACATGCAGTTTATAACAATTAAAAATAACAAATATGAAACAAAGAAAATAATGCAAAAAATAAATAATATGACAGTTAATTAGCAAGGTTTACTTGCCTGAGTCCTGAGCACTGTGGTGGCGAAGATCAGACAGAAAAGTAGGTGGAATAACGGCTGCCGAGGAACTAAGGTCCAAACAAACATCTCTGGATGCTGAAAATAGTCTATTATCTAATTATAATTAATACTGTACCTATTAGATTTATTTAATAAATTCTAAAATTAGGATATGGCATAATTTTTCGTATCAGCTTTCTGAAAAACTAAACGGATCGTATTTTCGTTTCCGGAATCTCCCGAAATCATAAAAATACTGAAACACGTTTATTTTTGGGACACTAGATACTCAAACAGCTTTGTAAAAATCTATAGAATGAATTTTATCTATTAAAATATATTTATGGAAAGCTTACCTCGATACGCTTCTTTTAAAAAAACTGGAGGCAAAACGGAGTTCGGAGCTAGGAGATATCATCGTTCCAAGTTGCTCTTGCTACTAAAAAGCGGGACTGAATTCTAATGACAAATTTTAGAGTATCTATTGGACTAAAAATAATTTCGAATTATGGCTGATAGAAGGGGGATGTATTGGATTTATATAGGTATTTATTTTAGATTGATCTCCTAAATTAGATACGATTTGATTTAAATAAATTGGAGTTTGCCTTGTTAGGATAGGATATAGATAGAGATATTTTCCTATTAGAAGTAGGATTAGTATTTATTTAAAATATTATTTATATTTATCTAAATTATCTATAACATTATTTAAAATTACTATAGATAATAAATAGAGTTAATATTTATTTAAACAACCTTCATCTAATCTCATTTATACAAACTGAAATATTTAATACTAATTTGACATTTATTCTATATTATGTAAATAGTGTACAATATAAGTAACATATAGAAAGTAATAAAATTTATGAAATAAATCCTAAAATTTTGAGAAAAATTGTATAATATAGTTTAGATCCTTAATGTACTAGAAAAATAGCTTTATATATTTTTATACTAAATTCACTAATGAGCACTATACTAAATATATGTAAAATAATATAAATTATATAATAAGTCAATAAATAGTTATTTAAAAATCCAAAAATTTCATAAATATTTATTTTGAAAAATCAGGGGGTTTACAAAAGTCTTATCTAGATAAGGACTAAGAAGTGTTTTAATTCCTCTTGGATTTTTTACTATTTAATTCAAATTGATTTAAAAGTAACTCAATCAAATATAATCCAAAGTAGATAGATTCTACCTCTAATTTAAACTGTATTTAAATAACTTAATATATTTTTTTTCCAACTTAAATCACGATAATTAATTACATATTAAATCAACCCATATTTAATATACTTTTTTCGAAATAATATATTAGTGATAATAATTAATTTCGAAAATACAAATATATATACACTCGCATGCAAAAATAATACTTACATAAAACACAGTTTTTCTAATTTACTAGTTATACTTGTACCATAAAATAAAATGGCCCTTTAAAAAAAATAAAGTTTGGCAATCCTCGGCGCGACGTATTTACAACTTCAAGCAATATAAAATATTTATCGTCTATTATTTTAAAATATTTTCTACATCTATATAATTAAAAGTTTTATAAAAATATGTACTTCGCACTTATTCGTACTTGACGAGAAATTTACGAAACACAAACTCGTACGCGACGTACAAACACGAAGTACAAAAATCAATACCATATTTATTATAAAAAATTGTAGTAGAAATTTAGGGGTTTTACAGACATCAAGGTGGATCGGATGCATATCGACCCTAGCTCGTCAATAAGCATCATCCCGAAAAGCTTGCTCCAACTTCTTGGCATCCCTATGCACCGGCTAGCGGCGACCAACACTGCCATTAGCGGTTTCAACTCGGGAATGAGCTATCCCCTAGGGAAGATCTGATTGAAATGTCAGATTGGTGACCTGATGATGGAGGTTACCTGCTACGTCATAGATACAGACACCTCATACAACATCCTCATGGGACGTCCGTGGATACATGACTATATGATCGTACCATCCACCCTTCACCAGTGCTTCAAGTATGTCAGTAAGCATGGCTTCGTGAAGACTGAATTTGCCGACATCGATCCCTTCAAAGGGGTTGAATCGTATTACTCTTCGGAGGCTTATCTATATGATGAATCCAGAAAATATATAACTGACGAACTGGAGGCCATCACAGGGCCAGAAGAACCTTTGAGAATTTATCTCCAGGCCCGTAAACCGGGCAAGGCCGCACCCCTCGTCACAACTTTGCATAAAGAGGCGTTCGGTTCTCCTGTCTCACCTGCGCAGTTGGAACCAATGGTCATCCAGCTTCCGAGATCCAGCCAGGAGCCAAAACCTGTCATAGGGCCAATGGTGATCCGACTGCCAAAATCCAATCAAAGGTAACAGAAAGATGTGAGGCCCTCTGTAACGTCGATGGTGATCCGATTACCAAAATCCACTCAAAGGCAACCGAAAGACACAAAGTTTCTTGCCGAGCCAATTGTCATCCGTCTTCCCAAGACGAGCCGGCAACCAAGTTTCGATCCGACACCCTCAAGCAAGTCAATATCACAAGCTGAACCCTTGGTGGTCAAGTTGCACAAGACAACATCCCGACCTCTGAGCTCGCAGGGGGTAGCCGAAGAGGACGTAGAACTCGCCAAATACCTGGTTACATAGGTGGTTAGCCCCTCTCCTGATGAAGTATTCCCGGTGGACAAAATTCCTTATTTCATCAATAAGAGGCTGTCGCTAGATTATTCTGAGTATGATAAGCTTAATCCAATGTATGCTGCACGGAACTGTCTAAACGTTAACCTGTACACACAGGTGACAACCGTCCATACCGCAAATTAACTTGCTCCCATTAAAGGCGCTTACTTCCTAGTCCCAGACAGAAGAGGATAGGATTACACGATCATCTTTGGCCGAAAAGAAGGTCCTCAATCTTTCACGCCACAAGAGTTCGATCTCAGACCCGACGCTGGAAGATTACCTCTCTACCTATATAGTCCTCAAGCCAAGTACTTCATACAAAAGCAGGGGTACGACATGGAGGCTACCCCGGTTCTGAATTACGGCAACGGTTGGCGATTACCTCTACAGCTGTCAGCACCAGCTGGAAAACCTCAGGCCTATTATCACAAATTCAGACATGGCCTCGGGTATGTTACACCAGCGACAATGCCCGAGAGTACCAATAAAGAATACGAGTGGCACCCTCATTGTATGAGTCACCCACTTACGACTCTGATAGCAGCATTGGAGATATATTCAGACAAACATTATCTGTCAATATAACATCCGCTGATATTGAAGAGGAAGACGAAGATCTACTTGAACCGCTTGAGTTGGAGCCATGGGTCCAACAACTAGATGCACAATGGAAGAAACGCTTTGAACTTCGTGATCCTTCCACTGAAGATGAGGTCATGCAAGTTAACCTCGGTGATGAATACTCTCCAAAGCCAATCTTCATCAGTAAAAGTCTGACAGACTGCGAGTGGGAGTCATTGTTGCAACTCATCAGAGAATACATCGATATCTTTGCCTGGATCTACGAAGACATGCCAGGGTTAAATCCCAAGTCGCACTTCATAAGCTCAATATTTATCCGAACGCAAAACCAGTCATGCAACAGCAACGGCAGTTTCGTCCAGACATCATGAACTCCATCGAAGCAGAAGTAAACAAGCTTATATCTAGCAGTTTCATCCACGACTGTGTAACAGTACACACCGATCCATTGGAAGCTATTCCGTTGACAGAAGCTGTTCCGTTGACAGAAGCTATTCTCGTAATCACCGACTACTTCTCCAAATGGGCGAAAGTTGTTCCGTTGACAGAAGTAAAGACAACAAACGTGATCATTTTCATAAAATATGACGTTATTTACCGTTTTGGGCTACCAATGAGGATCTTTCATGACAATGGTCCGCAGTTCGTAAGCCATGTCTTCTATCGATTCTGTGACAAGCACCGAATTCAGAATATGGCTTCAACTGCCTACAATCCATCAACTAATGGTCTGGACGAAGCCTTTAATAAGACCATAATCAAGCTTCTCAAAAAGTTCGTGTCTTTAAACAAGTGCGACTGGAATGAAAAGCTTGGCGAGTGCTTATGGGCATACCGCCCCATAATTCGGACGACCACAGGAAATACGCCGTTCTCTCTGGTTTACGAGAGCGAGGCATTCCTCCCACTGGAGACCCAGATCCCCTCGCTCTGCGTAGCCCTCACTTACTGGCTTACCTCGGATAATAATTACCATCGACGGCTACAAGAGTTGGAAGCCATAGACGAGAAGCGCTTACAAGCTCAACAACGAATCGAGCTCTATCAAGCACGCATCTCTGGAGCCTTCAACAAGAAGGTCAAACTGAGAATATTCTAAGTAGGCGACCTCGTCTTGACAGTTTGGAGGCCGATGGTTATGACTCACAAAACTGTCGGCAAGTTCCAAAGTGGGAGGGCCCATTTGTCATCGAGACCATATTCTCTAACGGCGCGTACCGTCTCACAATACAAAATGGATACTTGCTCATGATGCCCGTCAACGGCAAGTTCCTCAAGAAAAATTATGTCTAAACGACATCATCCAACTATCTTCCAGATTGTTGAGTTATGTACCCTCAGGTACCGCTGAATTTACTCTCTGACCGCTCCGAGTGGATTTATATCGCATCTTCGGGGCGACAAGTCATGTATGATCATACCTCTGAACTTCCACACTAAATGATTTCCTCCACCGGAGTTTGCCTCAAAATCTATTACTCGTACCACCAGTGCGCAGAAGAGTAAAAGGTCCACCAAAGATTATTCTTGGTTATCGTGTATCATGTCCATATTACCTCTGATACCGATAGTCTCTTGACTTAACATCTGTACCCAACCCGGGATAAAAGACATGGTGTTAAGACCACAAAACCTATCACGTCTATATTACCGCTGTTAGGTTTTGTCTCAAAATCTATTCCACCAAAAACCACTCCTAATTGTCGTGTGTCACGTTCATATTACCTCTGATACCGATAGTCTTCCGACTTGACACCTGTACCTAACCCGGGATAAAAGACACGGTGTTAAGACCACAAAACCTATCACGTCCATATTTCCTCTGTTGGGTTTTGTTTCAAATCTATTACCCGTACCGCCAGTGCACAGAAGGATAATAGCTCCACGAAAGTTATCCTAATTTATTACTCGCACCATCGGTGTACCAAAGAGTAGTAGGTCCACAAAATATCATTCATATCTATTTGCTCGTATTTTCAGATGCACAAAAGGGCAATAGGACCACAAAATTCTCCAACGGGAAAAACAACCACCTCCATATTACCTATGAGTTATTTTTCCATCCATCACAAACAAACCACCCAATACATAGAACTTTCACGTTGATAGCACATCTGAGTTGTTCTGTGTATCCTCATTAGGCCCACTCCTACCACGTCCTCATTACCTTTGAGTAGGAAGGCTCTACTTTAGACCCATATTTACCATGTCCTCATTACCTCTGAGTAAATATGTTGGTTTTCTCTCCACTTATTATCCGTACTCGCACGGCCAGTACACAAAAAGAATAATAGGTCCACAAATGTCCTCTGTTGACCACAAATGATGTATTAGGTCCTCTAGTACATACACCCCTTTTTCATAATTATATGCTTCTGGAACCCAGTTGTCCCGTGGCATTCATTACCCGTTACGTAGAACTTCCACGTCCATATTACCTCTGAGTTGTTCTATGTATCCTCATTTGAGTCCACTCCCACCACGTCCTCTTTACCATCAACCTCATATTTACCATGTCCATATCACCTCTGAGTAAATATGTTGGTTCCCTCTCTCATCTTATTATCTATACCTAAAACCAAGGTATGCCAAGAATGATAAGTCCACATAAAATCCCCAGCGAAAGTACCCAAACCTATCATGTCCATGCTACCTCTGATAGGATTGCCACACCTAAAACAACTCTACTTTCCATGCTTCGTATTCAATATATTCCAAATTTATAATTTGAAAACTTTGAAGGGGGTCTTGTAGAAGCATGGAAAATATTGCTTTTAGTCCCACATCGGAAAGGAGAAGAAGAAAGGTATCATTCCATTCTATATATAGAGCCCCCTTGCCTCCTCTGAAAAGGACACCAAAAAGAAAAAGAAAAAGAAAAAGAATCACTCAATTGAGTCACTCGCTGTCATGGCGAGGATGAGTTGGGTTCTGAGTATTAGGCGTCTTCACGGGCTAGTATAAAGAAATCCAAGACGGCACGGGCCATGCGCTTCAAACGTGCAATGCCAACAGTAAACCAGAGATGCGCGCACAAAAATCATGCGCGCTACTGGTGGTAAACTGTACAGAATCGTCTCGGGTGCGTTTGCACCAGATATGAGCCGACTCTTAAAGTCCCCTCCCACTTGGGTGCAGTTATTGCGCTTGAACCAAGTCGGAGGGGGGGAGGGGAATCTTACGTGCGAGACCCCATGCGGCCCATTGAGAATATCGAAGCTTCCAACTTGGACTCTTCCTACTACGCACCTTCGGGTGCTAAGTTGAAGAAGTTTAGGGCCATATCACATATTTTATGTGCAAGCCTGTCATAGCTCATCCTATCTAGCAGTATTTTACTAGCCTCAGATCTGTCATGACCCATACCCGCTTTTCGGATGCGAGCTCGTGAGCAAGCCAGCTACGTATCGAACGGACTCCAGCCCGACTCGAGTACGTATAAGCTGTCAAGGTCATGGGTATCTTGTCTACTCTAAACTATATCTCAATCCATAAGAATCAAATAAAACAAGAATGAACAAGTATGGGTTATGGTCTGCAGCCCATTAGCATATTGTTCGATTAGACTCTAAGAATGATATGAGTCTATAAATAAGCAGAGTATATCATGGTACTGAATATAAATCACGAAAAGATAATAAAGAAGTAACACAAGCAAATACCTGTATCAAATATCGCAATCCTCTACCATCCTGCTCTGCTAACTAACTCCATGTAATCGCTAAACCTGAAGAGATCATCAGGTCCTCAGAGGACTAGCAAGATACATAAAATATGCCTATCTAACAGTTTAATCATGCAATAATATAAACAGGAACTAGACAGGAAACTAACACGTGGCTACTGACAGGTAACTATGAACATGGACACGGGATCAAGTATGCATAGATGAACTGCTGGTAGATCAATGGATAACCAACCCCCGCCCCGATTGTGGACTCGCAGGTCAGTTTCAAGATAAGTCACCCTCGCCCCAATTGTGGACTCGCAGATGCAAAGGCAACCCTCGCCCCGTGTGTGGACTCGCAGGTTGTGGGAAAGACAAAGGAAAAGCAGTTCACTCACTCATACTTGCAGACACGACTCTGTCAAGACACAGGTGAAGACACGGTACAACTCAGTCATGACACAGGTAAGAACAATTCTAGCATGAACCATAATGTAGACAAGCCTGGTGTAACTACACTATCCAGTCAGGCGATACTGATATACAAGCAAGACAATAAACTAGTAACATGGTATCATGTAAATCTGTAGCAACTGAGATAACTAAATATAACATACTAAAACAGGTGTACTATAAGCATGAAAATAAACTGTAGAGGGAGGCAAGGTATACTCGCCTGGTGGCAGCGCGAAGAATCAATAAATACCGTCAACTGGTACACCATAACGTCCAAGTCATCACAACTGTCTCCGAAAGCTGAAACAAACATCGCCAACATTCTCAGAATAGTCAATTTAGCTAGGATTGCCTGTCCTTAAGTCCAATTCTGGACACAGGAGCAAAACGATAATTTCGGGCAAAAACGATATCCGCCGTTGGTCCCGCTTTGCACCGAAAAGCGTGCCAGGGTCAATGGTCTCTAAAGTCGTCAAACTATATGTCTATGAATCCGGTTTTCCGATACGAACCCAACCATACGTCCAGAGTTGGATTCCGGTGGGCCGTGCACAAAATTGCCCGTTGAGTGGAACCGTGGGGCCCGCAAAACGGTAATTTTGTCAACGGTCTCAGAATTGGACCAAACTTGGCATCCAGGACCAGAAAAATGATACGGTCCTGTTGGCGCAAGTTTTGTCTCGATCTGACGAGCGTGCACAAAGTAATTGAGAAATTTGCAAAGCGCACGATACGGTGAATTTTGACGGATACGCATCAAATTCGTCGCGCACACGCGACCAATTTGAATTCCGTCAAAGCCCACACGGCCACGAAACCGTTACGCAGCTTTCGATGCTTTCGGTTCATGACCACGTCGTCCGGATTGGCGTGACGCACGTCGTGTGGAACAATTTCAATATTTTTAAAACATGTTTTTGGTCAACTTCGGGATTCGATTTCTCGATACAAAGTCGACGAAATCGAATTCCGTAAAAAGGGATTCGAAGCCCTATAGGTTGTCTAGGACTTTCTTCAAACAGAATTTCTAATCTGGTATTAGATCGATCAAAATCGATCTCCAAACATAGATGATTGGACTGAACCTTACTGTTTGGAAATAATGATTTTCGGTCGAAATCGTCTCGATTTTTCGAGAGATTCACTGTCTATCTATAAATTCTATTTGTTAGGAATCTGAGTGGGTTATATTGGCTGTCCATACGATTTTACGGAATCGAAAATCCTCGATTGTACGTGAAGAAATTAAACGACGAAACCGTACCTGTCGCATATGCTGTTGCTGCTCCTACTCGCGCACGCACGCGCGCGCGCGGAGCTCTTCGGCCGGCCTGGCGGCGCGCGGCGGCGCCGACGGCGCGCGCTGGGGTCGCCCCAGGGTGGCGTGGGGTATGGAGGTTAGGGTTTGGAGTTTTCTTTATCGGGTTGTTCCTCTCGGTATATATATGATATATATATATATAACAGAGCCGAACTAGTGTTCGGGATGGACGGCCTCAGGGCTGTGGGGGGTTTCAATTTTTCTCAGCTAGTGTCGGCTGGGAATTCGTTGGCCTGGGCTCGGCCCATACTGGCTCGGGCTGGGCTCTCCTATATGTGTAGCTAATAACATATACATTTAATCCATATATATACCTATGTATATATATCTAACTTTAAATACTCATGTATACCTACACGTATACGTATATACGAATACATATATATACACATATACACGAATACAAATATTTATATATATACACACTCGTATTTATATATATATATATTTATATACCAACATATATACACCTGTATATCATATATATATTCTCTCTCTCTCTCTCTCTCTCTCTATATATATATATATATATATATATATTTATATATATATATATATATATATATATATATATATATATATATATATATTCATCTATATATATATTCTCTATATATATATATTCTCTATATATATTCTCTATATATATATTCTCTCTCTATATATATATGTATTCACCTATATATATGCATTCATATATATACACATATACATTATATTTATTAGACATTAAATAATATAACCAATACAATAATAATATTATATAACAATCTCAATAAATAATAATAATAATAATAATAATAATAATAATAATAATAATAATAATAATAATAATAATAATAATACCCATTTTGTATAAATAACCAAATATTTAGGAAATATTGTTAAGTCTACCCAAAAAGTTAGAAAATATTTGTACATACCTAAAAGTATGTCTACATAGGCTTAGGCTTGGTTTGGGTCCAATTTGCACTAGTTCGGTATGACCGGGTCACTTAGACGTCAAATAATATAATAATAATAATAAATAATTAACTATTTATAATAGTCGTGTCACAACTTGCCCTGGTTTTCCTAGTTAGGACATTCCTATGGCCCGGCATTCCCCTACCATGGCTAAACACTAGTCAAAGCACGGCACTGCACTATCCGTGCCATAATTTCTAATCATCGGGTACTTCAAAACTCAACCATGGCTAACGTCATCTACCGTACTAATTAACTAAATAAATATTTATAAAATCTAAAAATCCCCATTTAAATCAAATAAAAAATATAAAAAAAATTTCGGGAAGGGAAGCTACAAGATCAGGGAGCCAATATGATGGTCCCAAAAGTCTTCCTACAATGATCGAGAGCAAGTGCTTTTACTAGCCTCAGATCAGAGAGCAAATATGATACCTATGCACCCGGGCGCTCGGGATACCCGGGCCCACAAAACGGATACGAAGGTAGATCAATCTACTATCAACTTGTGAGAGGTGATTACTCACAAACGCAAGAAAAGAGAAGCAACCTTGGCGTACGATGAGCCCTTTCCAGGACATCACTGCACCCAAGCCATCATCAACCGCCGTTGCCACAAGATAGTGGCTCCACTATCAAGGCAGTCTGTGTTCCAGCGACTGTGACCTACTACGCCTTTCGAACATCATCTCGAAAACATGATGCCAATTAAAGATGTTGTAACGGCCTGCTCTCAATTAGATGTATTACTCAGATGTCTCAGTTAGGCGCATCGTCTCAGTCAAGCGCATCATAATCTTCTGAAGGAGTCCACCGTCAAATCTTCTTCGAACAAGGAGATCCATAATCCGCAGTGCCAACACTCGCCAAGGAGGAGGGTCGGTCAAAATCATTCTTTTCGTGAAGTCAAGAGGGAGACAAACAAAAATCTCTCAAATCGTGACATTTGGCACAACACCTTCTCCTAGGACCCCCATACCCATCCAGCCAGAAGATATCCTTCATGCAGCTTAGTCATGAAACATTCTTCATGCGGCTTGGTCATGAGATGGCCTCATGCGGCTCGGTCAGAAGGCATTCCTCATGCAGCTCGGTCATGAGACATTCCTCATGCGGCTTGGTCATGAGATATTCCTCATGCAGCTCGGTCATGAGACGTTCTTCATGCGGCTCGGTCATGAGATATTCCTCATGCGGCTCGGTCATGAGATGTCCTTCATGCGGCTCGGTTATGAGACATTCCTTCATGCGGCTCGGTCATGAGACATTCCTTCATGCGGCTCGGTCATGAGACGTCCTTCATACGGCTCATACGGCTCAATCATGAGACATTCAATCATGAGACATTCTTTCATGCGGCTCAGCCATGAGATATTTCTCATGCGGCTCGGCCAGGAGACATCCTTCATGCGGCTCGCCACAGAAGATTAGTTGATGCACGTGTTAAGTTGACCAGGTCTCAACTGCTCAGATTTACTACAACAAAAAATCACAACAAATCCTAACAAATCCCCAGCTATCAGTCACAGACCGAGTCTCGAGGCATGATTACGACCATGTGGCCCGGGGATTTGCCATGTGGTCATCTATGCGGCTCAAAATATCCTTCATCTCAAAATTACTATAAATAGCAGGGCACCACACCCATGCAAATGGTTGGCAATCCAAGGCTGGCAACCTTCGAAAAGTAATTTCTTCAAGAGCTAAGAACTGCGTCAGATAGTCCAAGGAGTAAGGCAGAGTTGATAACACTTTTCCGAGCCTCTACCGTCACCCTCCAGAATCAAAACTAAACAATTGTACTTAGATTGCTTCCTAGGATTTCATTCTAGGCTTTTCTTTGTACAAGCGAGTTTGTAATCAATTTCAGTGTTCCTGTAATACCTGTTTTTGATTTTTTTTCAACAGTGGTGACATCAGACAAGAGATCATGGCAAAGGCTCACAGTTTACAGTATTCGATTCATCCTAGTGGTACGAAGATGTATCGTGATATCCGTCAGCATTCTTGGTAGAATGGTATGAAGAGAGAGATAGCCCGGTTTGTCTCTCGTTGTTTAGTTTGCCAACAAGTTAAGGCTGAACATCAGAGACCAGCTGGACTTCTTCAAACTTTACCGATCCCAGAATAAAAATGGAAGCACATTACCATAGATTTTCTAACTGGGTTACCTAAATCCCCAGCTGGGAGAGATGCTATCTGGGTTATAGTTGACAGACTCACCAAGGTAGCTCATTTTCTCCCTTTCAGAATTGGCCAGTCGACGGATCAGCTTGCAGAGATGTACCTCAGGCAGATAGTCAGATTGTATGGAGTGTCAGTCAGTATTATATCGGACAGAGATTCAAGATATACATCGCACTTTTGGCGGAGTCTTCAAGAGAGTTTGGGGACTCGTCTCAAGTTCAGTTCGGCTTATCATCCGCAGATAGATGGTCAGTCAGAACGCACGATCCAGACTCTCGAAGATACGTTACGATCATGTACACTCGATTTTGGTGGTTCGTGAGAAGATCAACTGCATCTCATGGAGTTCTCCTATAACAACAGTTTCCGGGCTAGTATCCAGATGGCACCCTTTGAGGCCCTGTATAGCAGAAAGTGTAGATCTCCGTTAGCATTGAATGATGTCGGCAAGAGACAGATGTTTGGTCCAGAGATGATTACGCAGGCTATCGAGGTGGTCAGACAAGTTAGGGATCATCTTCGAGTTGCGCAAGATCGCCAGCGTCATTGGGCCAATTCTCATCGGCATCCCCTTGAATTTTCTATCGGCGACCACGTATTCCTTAGGATCTCGCCTACTCGTGGCGTCATTCGTTTTGGCGTACAAAAAAAGCTTAGTCCTAGGTATATAGGGCCGTTTGATATTCTCGAACGAGTAGATGATGTGTCCTATCGTCTCGCGCTTCCGCCATCGTTATGTGAGGTGCGTGATGTCTTCCATGTATCCCAATTACGACGGTATATCCCGAATCCGAGTCATATTCTTGATCATTCGGAATTGGTTGTCGGTACCAACCTTTCGTATGAGGAAAGACCCGTATCCATATTGGACCGAAGAGAGAAGATACTCAAGAACAAGACTATTAGTTTAGTCCATGTTGCTCAGAGTTATCACTCTTTGGGTAAGTCAACATGTGAGCGTGAGGATGATATCCGATCGTGATATCCACACATATTTGACTCATAAGGTATAATGTCTTCCTTATGCCTTATGCTTTTAAATTTTTGCTTGCATGAATGATTGCTTGATTAACTGTCAGTCGTAGATTTCTTGTGATTACTGCAGCTTTTCCTGACATCTCTAGCTTCTTCATTAAATTTCGAGGATGGAATTCTTTTAAGGTGGATAGAGTTGTCACTCCCGTTTTTCGTTATACATATTTTCAGTATACGTGTACGAATTTTTGACCATATTTTGACTTGTCCAGCATGGCTTAGCTTGGTTTGGTCTTCGTTTAGCTCGGCTTGGTTTGGGATAAGTGGTTCATTATGATAAACCCCCTTTGTAACCCAACTCCACTCTCTCTCTCTCTCTCTCTCCTCATTACTCTTTCATTTATTTCTCTTCTTCATTTAATTATCCCAAACCCTTAGGCAAGTACAACTTGCTTCATGGAGGAACTCTATTTTATTTGTTCCATTGTCTTCCATACAAGCTTCTAAGACTATTTAGTACTTAGCATTATTGGTTTTGGAGGATTAATTCTTGTAGATCTAAGTTTTTTTAAATCTTGTTTTTCTTGGGTTTTGATCTATCAAACTTTATTATTTTTATGTTTTGATTGTTCTATGTTGTAGATAATTTGATTTTACCCAAAATGGACCTTTGAAAACTCGGATTTCGATTTATTTTGAGTGATTTATGGATTTTTGAAGTTCATGGGTTCCATGGTTCTTCTTCTCGGGTTAGAGAAGAAGAAAAGTGTATGGGCGCATGGTATTTTATGCGTCCATAGTGACTTCTGCCTTGGGCGCATAGACCTTTATATGTGCCCAAGCTCTCTGCCTTCATTAGTATGGGCGTATGACTTTATATGCACCCATAGTTTTTGCTGGCTTATGCACAAAACTTCATATGTGTGTTAAGTCATAGTGTCCCTTTGATGTGGGCGCATAGCCCTTTTTATGCGCCCATATAGCGAGTATAGATGGCTCCTGACTTAGCTTCCCATGCATCCTGCCTCACTCATGTGGGCGCATAGACCATAGGCGCATGCATATGAGAGCATAGGCCATGGGCGCATGCACTTTCTTGTGCATTCCTTCCATAGCATATGCCCTACATGATGTGTTTGGTCCTAGGAGCATACATGTGGGCGCATGCCCTTAGGCGCATAGCCTTGGGCGCATGCCACACTCAGCACATGCATTTTGGGTGCATGCTCTTCATGACACCCCATTGACCCTTTGTGCCATCTCTTGCAAATGTCTGTGTTTGTCCCCATGGTCCTTAATGTGATTTATGACTTTGTTTGTACTCTTTACTTGACTGGCCCTATAATGTTATTTTCTATGTTGCACATGTACTCTGAGCTTTGAATACGATCTTGGTATGGCACATACACTCTCTGATAACTCTTGATAGTGATCCGTCGTGGTGCACTCTTGACAAGCAACATGACATGGATAGACTTGATAGTGGCCCGCTGAGGTGCACTCTTGACAAGTAATCTTGATAAGTAACCTAACATGATAAATCTTGATATGTTGTTGCGACGGCTATCTTGACTTGCTAAGTAACTCTTGTCTTGACACCGTGGATGGTTGTGCTTGTATAAGCTGCATGTCTCGTCTTGCATCATATCTATGACATGGATTCCTGGTTACCACGGTCAGGGATTCATACTGAATCTGACTAGGTTAATGACTAGATTGATCGAGTAGTCCATGAAGAGATTTCCCAGCTACAGACAGTCCTGTTATCTGGACGCTTTAATTGGACTTGTAGCATACCGTCAAGTATGGCACATTTTCAGCACACTGTCATGTGTTGCACCCCAAGTCACCTAATCTAACTCTCTTAACTTGCGACTGGATAACCTGGATTAAGTCTGCAGGGCTTGTGGTTGTTGGAACATCTTAATGCATCTTGTTAGTAACTAGGCTTGTGATAACCCTAGTTAGTTAAAGTATCAAGTCGTACTCTTTGTTTGGCCGTGAATACTAGATGGAGTCGAATCTTGTCTAGTCTTGTCTAGATCCAGTACATGGCTATCTCAGGACATGCTTGTTTACACTTTACTCTTAGCATTAAATGGCTAGAGACCTGGTTCTGTTCAAGCGAAGGGTTACAACCTCGGTCCTTGTTTGGTTTAAGGATTGTAACCTGGCTTTCGGAATAGTTTTTCGTCCTCTCGTCATTTGTTGCCTCATTTACATTTCATGTCTTCTTGTTATTATTCTTGTTTATGTTGTGACATGTTGGTTTTAGTTCTTAAGTGAAGCCTCCCTTGTGGCACTTGCTCTTTCTGGGTTCTGACCCAGTTGGTTTTGTATGGCCAGATTTTGGAGTAGCACCCGAGGATCTTCCAGCTTCCAGCCAGATGGTGAACACTAGACGCAACCCTGGCAACGAGTGGGTTTTATTTTGCTCTCCCACTCCATTGTAAATATTCTTTTGTGGCGTTTAGCCGCCGAGAAAGTGTTAGCTCATGTTGAATTTACATTCATGTCTGCCTAAGGGCTGTAACGTGATTGAAAAATCCTAGGGTTGATTATGTATGACTTAAACTCTTGCTATTCTTCGCATTTTGTAAGACTAGCTTCACGATCATCTGAATATGTAATGTATGGGACGCCTTACTTTGTATGTCTGATGATCTACCATCTTGTTACATTTATTTGCTTACTTGAGATTGAGACACAAGGCTTGTTCTTGACCTTAAGCGACTAAAGGCTTGTAGTTAAACCCTCATGCATCTAGACAGCCGTGACCGTATTGCGAGGTGGGATTCACTTCAATGTACGTATCCCCGCTCTCCAGTATTCTGGTTATGGAGTGTGACAAACCAGCAGGAAGCTTGGAGACGATCCCTCTAACAACAAACTTGTCGGTGAGGGGCATCGCCTCATCTTTCAACTTCTGTCGCAGCTTCAGGAACTCCTTCACCTACGGCAGTATAGCGTTCTCGTCTTCAAAGAGCCACTTGTGATATTTTTCAACCACAAATATCTTGCTCCTATTTTTGTCATCTTCGTACAGTTTCTCCAAATTCTCCCAAATCTCTCTGGCAATTGTCTTCTTAGAATATAATTCTGCCAAGGAGTCCTTCATAGCATTTAGAATGAGAAGCCTACAAAGGCTATTATCCGTTCTCCATTTGGTCTGACTTTTATTAGCAACAGTAATTGTGGCTGTAGACCCAGTTTCTGGAACAGTCGGTTCTGCTTCGGTTAGCACGTGGTCAACTTCAGAAAGTTGAAGATTTAGGCTAATCTTCCTCTTCCAGACTTGATAGTTTTCTACATCAAATTGCTCTAACTTACAGAAGTTAGGATTGATGAGTGAAGCACGAAAGTTTTTCATCTTGTGAAATCAAGCTTGGAGATTGTTATTCCCGGGGAGTAATTTTTTGATGGAAAACTGAAATTATGCAACACTACAAAGAAGGTGCACGAGAGAGATACCGGAGGATTATGAGAAACGAACACTAATGTGTTACTTCGAAGAAGGCACAGAAGAATTCGTATCAGCAGTAGCGAAAGTCCACTAATGTTTTCTGATTAGATCAGAAATGTTCTTGTTTAGAACGAGATAAAAGTGAATGAACAGAAATGGTGAAATGGCCTACTTGGGTGAATAATCACTGGCACTCAAAGCTTGATTCGTCCCACACGAACAGCTTTCATGAACCAGCAAGTTCGACGGAGAAATTCGGAACACTCCGCTCTTTTGACTCCTCGGATGGCACGGAAGTCTGCTCATAAAGTGCATCTTTTCTCTGCTTTGAACTTAGAGAATTTCGTAAGGAAATTTCTAATACTTAGTACTGTACCCTGAGAGAGAAGATAGGGCCTTTATGTAGGTGCGCCTAGTAACTGCTCGGTATGAAAAACGTGGGAAAAATTGCTCCGAACGTTTCGTAACCGCTCAAATCGTGCACATACACGATTTAGCCAACTGGCGCACAGCGCGCGCCAATTTGCGTATAGCGCGCGCAATTGCGCACCGCTGCGCCAACTGCGCACACGCGCACTATGCGCCAATTGCGTGCCATGTGGTCGCGCCAACTGTCTTGCCACTGGACAGCACCAATTGGTCACGATGTTGACGTGCTAAGTGCAAAGTGCGGCAACAAAATATCATATTACGCCTCATGAGCCCATGATCCCGAGTCCGAGTCCGAGTCCGAGTCGGTAAGCTCCTACGGGGCTTAGCTCCAATGAAAATTAATTTCCAAGAGCAAAAAGCATAAATGCTTTACTATGGAGTCTTAACCTTACCTCCTAGTAAAATTACCCACATGGTTTCCTCCTTAGGGTCACCACCCGATGTGCACATCTCAACAACATACCAAGTATATATTGAGATACAACTCATGGTGCTTTTCCAATGTGGGACTAAATAATACTAGGCATGTGTTGAGAGCAAACTCTCTCTACATGTTCAAGGAAAAGCTCCAACAATTCCGTCGCAATTACTATTCAGCGACAAACTATGTCTTATAGCGACGAAAAATATTTGCCGCTATTTTGTTTTTGGCCGTATGTGTGTGTTTTGTTCACACAAACCCCATGAGCTTGCAAAAGCTCAACTTCCTCATGATAGTCCCACATCGGTTAGGCAGAGAAACTTCCTTGTGCATATAACACCTTCTTTACTTTTGCTTCATTGAACTATTGTGTGGGTGCCCGATGGGCCACACGCGCGCGCCGCCGCCGCCACCCCTCCCGGCTCGGCTCGGTTTGGTTTGGCGCGCATAACGGGTGTGGGTACGTGCCCACATCTGCGGACGCCGAATGCCGATTCGATTTCCTCTTCGGGTTCAGGCTGAGACCCTAAAAATCTTTTTGCTCCTCATTGATTCTTCTGACCGTTACTATTCATTTAATTTTGGTAACGTTTGGACTGTCCAGATACAATGTATCACATATTTTTCATGTGGTCTATTCTGTAACGTTAAGTATTAATTGAGTGATTTAATTCACCATTATTCCTATACGTAGGAATTCAGCCTATATAAATGGGATCCTCTCTCTTCTTCCGCACACAAAAAATTCTCTACATGAACTCTCTTCAAAATTTTCATTCTCTCCGAAGCTTTTCATTCTTTTATTGTTGTTCTGGGCAGAGCTAAGTCGAGGGTCACTCTCTCTACGTTGTGTGCGGCAAGAAGATTCCGGTGGAGCGGAGATTTTACCACCAGGGGTATTCGGACAAAGTCTGCACATAGACCCGGATTAACACTTAGGACAGTGCTACGTGCACGACTTCCACGGAGGCCGGTAACAAATTACTATTTTTTTTTTTTGCAAATATTAAAAAGAAGAAAAGTAAAGGAAATTCTAACATTTGTAACCTTTTTTAAGCGCCCCCGACCATCACTTTTGGGATTGATACATGTAAGAACTTAGCAACCTTTGTAAGCTTGAACTTTGTTTTTTTTATTTAGATGGATGCTACTCCAATTTGCTTGGGATAATTTTTTGGGTCTAGATAAATTTTAATAGTTGTTCTTAATTAAGATGTAGTTGGGGGGTGGGGTTCGGGTCCAGATTGGAAAAAAAGGATTTAGGTGAGGAAAAAGGGTTCAATTGAGGAGCGAGGAAATGGAAAATTCATGTAGACATGGCTTTTAGAAAATTTCGATATTTAGTTAGGGCTTTGGTCATATGTATATAAGTAATAGATGGAAAATTAAAGCTAAGAAACATAGATATAATAAGAAATAATTAAGATAAGGATAAGGACGAGAGTAAAATGATCACCAGGCTAAGATTATACTTAACAACGTTAAGTAGAAGTAATTATTGTTAAAGCTAAAACAGAAAGAGATACAAATAATTAAGATAGAGATACGAGTAAGGCCTTCTACGTGTTAACTCTTTTAAGAATGCTTCTATATCTACATGGCATAATTGGTCTCTATATTTATTCGTACATATATATATATATATATATATATATATATATATATATATATATATATATATATATATATATATATATATATATACTAGTCATAACCCGTGTCCATAGGACATGGTTCATTTAAGGTATTCTCCCTCAAAATTTTGGACCCCCAATTTTAAACGAACAATAATAATTATGAGGTCCCCACTCTCAATAATGCTCATCCACAATCATTATGAGTGCAAACCCCACTCTTTGGATTCTCCATAAAACCCCACTCTCAATAATGCTCATTTCCCATAAAACCCCACTCTCAATAATGCTCATCCACAACCATTATGAGTGCAAATCCTACTATTTGGATTCCCCATAAAATCCCACAACCGTTGATTCACCAAGATTAAATCCCAACCACTCTTTATCTTGGCACAGTCAGCCCTAGGATTCAAAAACCTTTGTGTTTTGTATAATATATATATATATATATATATATATATATATATATATATATATATATATATATTCGTATTCGTACCCTACATGTTATTAAACAAAAAAAAATACAAAAATGCTTTTAATTATAATATGATAAGTAATATTTATATGGGACCATTTTTTATATGCCAAATAGAAAATTTATATTAGCAATACATATAGTTTATTTATTTTAATATTTTCCAACTAGAATATAGCCCTAGATAGAAACCTCAATTGAAAATTTTTTTTTTTTTTTCTATGGAAAGACTGTTTATATAAAAAAAATAATAATTAAAGGAACAGCCTCCCATTGGAGAATGTGTAAGACTAAAATGATGACAAGGGCAAGACCATATTTGACAAGAGCTTTGCTATGCCTACAACCAAAATTTACAACCCTCCTACAACCGGACACGTGTCGGACTTCGATTGGAGGAAGGGAAGAAATGGTGGGGCCGGGTGGAGCCCATGTAGCAGGGGGGGTGAGAGTGGTGGTGGGACCCGGTGGGACCCATGTGTAAGGAGTGGAAGAGAGTAGTTGTAAGAAGGTTGTAAGAATTTGGTAGTAAACTTAGCATTTTTCCATTTGACAAAGTAAAAGTTGAAGTCCTTTATTATGAACAAAAAGGATTTTACATAGAATAATAATAGTCCAACTAGACAAGTAAATAATATATGATATGCGTTTCAAGGAGGATATGAAATTTAAATTACTTTAGAAAAAAAAAAACTTAGACAAGACAACAAATAACAAAGACATTCTCGGGCACAGATAATAAGAGGCTCGCGTCTGTGGTTTAGTCTTGGAGCAAACGGTCAGCGTTGTTATCGTAGAGATAGTTCACAAGAACTTGGTAAGCCTTCTCAGTTGGGTGGTAACTATCCCAGAACACATAGTTAGAAACATTCGCGCATATTGCAGACGTCAAGCTGTTGCACAGCACTGAGACCTCTAATTTTCCGGTCCCACAACACCCCTGTGTTGACGTCTGAAACCCTGCATGAAAAATAACGCACTAATAAGTCAAAAATTTATTTATTGGGAGAATATTACATTAACACCTTCTCTATTTAAAAACAGTGAGTGAGTGAGTGAGTGAGTGAGTGAAGACAATAATATTGTGATGGGGTTGCTTAATTACCATATTTATTAGGATGTAGCATAAGATCAAGTAGGGGAGTATAGACGTCGAAATAAATCAAGGTTGTTCCTGGGTAGGTGGCGGAGAGTCTTGGCAACGCATCTTTTAGCTTTGAATTGAACAACTCTGCCATCGCGTTCTGGGCTACAGCACAATCTCTTTTCAGTCCTCCTCCGAGCGTTCTTTGTGACGGTACGCATCCGATTGGTGGAATGCCGGTCACAGCAATCTTCCTTGCACCTAAGCTAATCAGTTCCTGCCACAAGGAAAGGAAACGTTTCACAATATGTTAGTCATCCATTTTTTATTATTTGGAACTAGTCCAAAAACTTTCAGCAAATAGGACTGCAACTAATTGGCAGTCCAAACATAATGTAGAACTAACTGAGTTGCAGTCCTAGGACTGCCAATAAGTTGACAGTCCTACATTATGTTAGGACTGCCAACAAGTTGGCAGTCCTATTTTTGTACACGCTGAAGAGGTCGTCAGCGGCGGCGTGTCGCTCTGCGAGCGGCGGTGCGACTTGGACGGAGGAAGACCGTTCGTCGCGGCGCGTCCCGGACTGGTGTGAGCGAGGGAGGCGGCCGGTGGGACATCGAGCGGAGGAGGGTCGGGAGTGGAGGGGAGGGAGTCGAGGGAGAAGAAGAGGGGTTGGGAGAGGGAGCTGGTGAGGCGGGAGTCGTCGCAGGGGGAGGAAGAGGCGGGAGAGGAGGTTGCGGAGGCGGAGGCGGAGGCGGAGGAGGAAGGAGATCTGCCAAGCGGAATGGGGGCGGCTGACGGTGGTCGAAGGGGAGGAAGGGTTTTAGGGTTTCAGAGATTTTGGAAGAGAGAGAAAGAAAAAAAAGGAAATGAAATGAAAATGAGGGTTTGAGGGATTGGGCTATCTCCAAGCAAATTGTGGACAGTCCCTAGCAAAAGTTCCACCTTCTTGGGCTGCCCCCAAGTAAGGGCTAGCCCCAAGTAAAAGTTGTAGTACCTGTTGGAGTGGGTGGGGTTCCCAATCTATGTGGAGAATACCCCGGAGAGCGACGAGCGCCATCCGTGTGTCGGAGAAGCTCCGGGAGTGCATGGATTTTATTTTGGAACATATATGGTAAGAAAATATATGATTGGATTTTCATATTTACTTTGATCATATATTTATGATTGGACCCTTCATATAGTAGCTTTCCATATAATTGGACTTCCAATTATGGCACGCCAATTATGATTAAGAATTTCCATTAAATATATGATTGATGCATATTGAAACTTTTCATATATATTGGCCTTCCATGTATGGATTACCAAGGGCTTATAAAAGGGTGATGCATGCTAGTTGTAAACTAATTTCAAAACAAGAGTGCTTTACAATCTTTGAGAGAGTGAGAGATGATTAAGGACTATTGTGAAGGAGAAATTGCTTCGAATAATTTTTTTCGGCATCTCTTGTTCTTCGGAGTCCGCAATCAAAAATTTTCTTCTTTCAAGTGAGTTGTGGTGATCCGTGTTGGATCGGGAGGAGCTTGTAGAGGGTGTATTCTCTTTATTCCATTAGTGGAGGTTCTTCAGGGTTGGACTTCGATCGTCCCGTGGTTTTTTTCCGCAAGGGTTTTCTACGTAAAAAATTTTTGTGTCTGCGATTGTGTTTGGCGTTTTTGGTTTGTGTGCTTTTGCTCGGTTCTCTTGCAGGACTTTCTGGTTTGGGGGAACGGTTTTCGCGTTTCGTTCCCAACAGAGTGGTATCAGAGCTTTGGGTTCAAAGGAGTGTCAGGAGTTGACAGTCAAACCAGAAAGCAGAGATGGACGCGAAGCCGGTGCGCATGGTGAACCTGAACGGTACCAACTACCATTATTGGCGGAGCAAGATAAAGGATTTGATGTTCGTCAAGAAGCTACATATTCCAGTATTTGCATCCGAGAAGCCCAGTGACAAATTCGATGAGGACTGGAACTTCGAGCATATACAGGTGTGTGGGTACATGCGGCAGTTCGTTGACGAGAACGTGTACAACCACGTTGCTAATATTGAGCATGCGAAGACGTTGTGGGAGAAGCTGGAATCTTTGTACGCGAAAAAGACTGGGGTAAACAAACTGTTCCTTATCCGGATGATGATGGGTCTGCGGTACAAAGATGGTTCATCAATTATGGATCACTTGAGTGAGTTCCAGGGCGTGGTGGACCAGCTATCCTCGATGGAAGTCAAGTTCGACGATGAGGTTCAAGGACTTCGGTTGCTATATACATTGCCAGACTCGTGGGAGACCGTACGAGTATTTATGATCGCTTCTGCTCCAGAAGGCGTTGTCAGTTTGGAGTTTGCCAAGAGCGGGTGCTGAATGAAGAGATGCAGAGACGTTCTCAGGGCACTTCATCTACATCCCACCACTCAGAGGCATTGGTTTCAGAGAACCACGGAAGGGGCAAAAGCAGGGGTCCAGGTGGTGGTAGAGACAAGAGCAGGAGGAAGTCCAAGGGTCGGTACAAGGACTCGGAGTGTTACCGCTGTGGCAAGAAGGGCCACATAAAGTAGAACTGTTTCTCTTAGAAGAGTGAGAAGAAGGGCGACAAGGGGAAGCAAGACGAGAATACTACAGCGGCGGCCTCGATACATGGAGGTAATGTGATCGTCGTAGGTGATGAGGTTATCACAAACCTCACCTGCGATGACAATTCTTGGCTGGTGGACTCAGGGACTTCAGCGCATGTATATCACAACAGGGCACTATTTGCCACTTACACGACAGGCGACTGTGGAGTGTTGAAGATGGGCAATGGAGATGTGTCGAAGGCGGTTGCCGTTGGAGATGTGCATTTAAGAATGAAGACATGTGCAATTCTTGTTCTCAAAGATGTTCGTCATGTCCCTGACATCCGTTTCAACCTGGTGTCGGCTGGAAGATTAGATGACGAAGGATTCTTCAGTCTCTTCAGGAATACTCAGTGGAAGCTTTCCAGAGGTTCGATGGTGATTGCCAGAGGAAGCAGGAAGTTCGGTCTCTACTATATGGATGGGAGCGCACAGAAAGCACGGAAGGTGAACGCCGTCAGTGATGCGTCTACCGAGTTGTGGCACAGGCGGCTCGACCATATCAGCGAGAAGGGGATGAGCTACTTGGTGAACAGGAAGGTGATTCCAGGGCTCAATACTACAAAGTTGGAGAAGTGCACGCACTGCTTAGCTGGGAAGCAAAATAGGGTGTCTTTCCAAAGTCACCCAAGTTTAAGGAAGCCAGCGTTGCTCGAGTTGATTCACTCGGATGTCTGCGGTCCTATGAAGGTAAAATCTATTGGTGGTGCTTCTTACTTTGTAACTTTTATTGATGACTGTTCCAGGAAGGTTTGGGTCTATGCCTTAAAGACCAAGGATCAGGTGCTGCCTACTTTCAAAGAGTTTCAGGCCCCTGTTGAAAGAGAGATGGACAAGAAGTTATTGTGTGTTCGGTCCGACAACGGCGGCGAATACATTGGTCCCTTTGATGCCTATTGCAGAGAGCAGGGGATACGACACCAGAAGACTCCACCCAAGACACCTCAGCTCAATGGTATAGCGGAGCGCATAAACAGGACACTGATGGAGAGGGTGTGGTGTTTGCTGTCAGAAGCAAACTTGCCAGACAGTTATTGGGGTGAGGCTCTTCTCACAGCTGCTTATGTTATTAATTTATCTCCTAGTGCTCCTTTGCAGGGTGATGTGCCTGACAAAGTATGGTACGGCAAAGAGCCGTCATACAATCACCTGCGAGTGTTTGGTTGTAAGGCCTTCGTGCATGTATCGAAGGATGCGAGGTCCAAACTTGAGCCAAAGACGAGGCGATGCGTCTTTGTCGGCTACGGTTGGGATGAGTTTGGCTATAGACTCCACGACCCGGTGGGAAGAAAGCTCTACAGAAGCAGGGACGTGGTATTCGTCGAGGATCAGACCATGACCAACACTCAGGATTCCGAGACGCCTTCTGAGGCTGAGGAATTGCCTGAGTTAGAGTCATTTCACTTCGAACAGTTTCCAGAGGACATCGCAGAGGATCCAATTATGGGGAAGCCAGTACATGGAGTTGCTCCCAACCTTGATCATCAGCCTGCTGATGGTGGTCAGGGTATCCCTAAGGAGGATGAGCATGCCGGAAAGGCGGTTCCTGAAGAGGAGGAGGAGGTTGTTGGTATACGGCCAGCACCAGTGGATCCACTGAGAAGGAGCGACAGAGAGCGTCGACCATCTACGAGATACTCACCGGGTGAGTATGTGCTATTGACTGACGGAAGAGAGTCCGAAAGTTTTGCAGAGGCTATGGATAACGAACACATGCAGGAGTGGATGGAGGCTATGCAGGAGGAGATGAGTTCTTACACGTCAATTCCACTTATGAGTTAATGCGGTTGCCAAAGGGCAAGATGGCTTTGAACAATCGATGGATGTTTAGAGTAAAGCAGACGGATGATACTACTCGCCCTCGATACAAAGCGAGACTGGTAATTAAAGGCTACAGTCAGCGGAAAGACGTAGATTATGATGAGATCTTTTCGCTTGTCATCAAGCATTCGTCTATTCGGGTGGTGCTAGCATTGGCTGCTAGTCTCGACTTGGAGGTCGAATAGATGGATGTGAAGACGACATTCTTTCACAGTGACCTTGAGGAGGAGTTATACATGAAGCAGCCAGAGAGATTCTGTGAGAAGGACAAGACACATTTGGTCTGCCGATTGAGGAAGAGCTTGTATGGTCTGAAGCAGGCTCCGAAGCAGTGGTACAGGAAGTTCGAGTCGTTTATGGGGGAGCATGGCTATGCACGAACGACGTCAGATTATTGTGTATTTGTGAGGTATTTTGCCGATGATGATTTTATTGTTTTATTGTTCTATGTAGATGACATGCTATTAGTGGTTCGGAATGCCACTAGGATAACGGAGTTGAAGCGCCAACTGGGCGCGGCCTTCTCTATGAAGGATTTGGGTGCAGCAAAGACTATTCTTGGGATGGAGATCAGCCGAGAGAGAAAGTCCAAGTTGCTACACTTGTCCCAAAAGAAGTACATTCACCGAGTACTTCAGCGTTTCGGGATGGACGGGTCAAAAAAAGTGAGTTGTCCCCTTGCGGCCCACTTTAAGTTCACTGAGGAGCAGTGTCCATCTACCGAGGACGAAAAAGAAGATATGGAGCGGGTTCCATATGCTTCAGCTGTAGGGAGCCTTATGTATACTATGGTGTGTACGAGGCCAGACATCGCTCATGCAGTTGGTACAGTTAGCAGGTATCTTTCAAATCCTGGAAGGGTGCATTGGAGTGCGGTCAAGTAGATTCTACGATACCTTCAGGGTACTGCTGATTGGAGACTTTCTTTTGGTGGTGACGAGCCGAAGCTGGTTGAGTATATCGACGCTGATATGGCTGGAGATGTAGACACGAGGCGATCGACTTCGGGCTATGTGATGATGTTTGCTGGAGGAGCGGTATCGTGGCAGTCGCTGTTGCAGAAGTGTGTTGCCTTGTCGACGACAGAGGCAGAGTACATTGCGGCGACGGAGGCTTACAAGGGGTTACTGTGGATGAAAAAGCTGTTGCAGGAAATGGAGCTGAAACAAGAGCAGTATACTTTGCTTTGTGACAGTCAAAGTACTATTCACCTTGTAAAGAACCAGACATTTCATAGTCGGTCCAAGCACATCGAGACTCGGTATCATTGGATACGGGATGTGGTTGATAAGAAGGACACGGCGCTTGAGAAGGTTCATACTGATGACAATGGAGCGGACATGCTCACGAAGGTTCTACCGAGGGAAAAGTTTGAGTACTGCAGGCAAATCGTCGGGATGACGACCTCCTCCACCTAGTTGTGAAGGGGAAGATTTGTGGGAGTGAGTGGGATTCCCAACCTATGTGGAGAATATCCCGGAGAGCGACGAGCGCCATCCGTGTGTCGGAGAAGCTCGGGGAGTGCATGGATTTTATTTTGGAACATATATGGTAAGAAAATATATGATTGAATTTCCATATTTACTTTGATCATATATTTATGATTGGACCCTTCATATAGTAGCTTTCCATATAATTGGACTTCCAATTGTGGCAAGCCAATTATGATTGGATTTCCATTAAATATATGATTGATGCATATTGGAAGTTTCCATATATATTGGCCTTCCATGTATGGATTACCAAGGACTTATAAAAGGGTGATGCATGCTAGTTGTAAACGCATCTCAAAACAAGAGTGCTTTACAATCTTTGAGAGAGAGAGAGAGAGAGAGGATTAAGGACTATTGTGAAGGAGAGATTGCTTCGAATAATTTTTTTCGGCATCTTTTGTTCTTCGGAGTCCGCAATAAAAAATTTTCTTCTTTCAAGTGAGATGTGGTGATCCGTGTTGGATCGGGAGGAGCTTGTAGAGGGTGTATTCTTTTTATTCCATTAGTGGAAGTTCTTCAGGGTTGGACTCCGATCGTCCCGTGGTTTTTTTCGCAAGGGTTTTCCACGTCAAAAATCGTTGTGTCTGCGATTGTGTTTGACATTTTTGGTTTGTGTGCTTTTGTTCGATTCTCTTGCAGGACTTTCTGGTTTGGGGGACGGTTTTCGCGTTTCGTTCCCAAAAGTACCCTTAGAAAAAGCCAATAATTATGACACAGTATTATTTTTGCATTTTGGCCCTTAACTTTTTTTGTTTTGATTCTTGAAAAGTACATGTAATTCGACCCCTATTAATGACACAATTTTTTAAATTAGAAACTCATGCATCTCATTTCTCTTGATTTTTTTTTCAAGAACTTAAATAAAAAAAATTAAGGATCTAAATACCAAAATAATATCATGTGCCATATTCATATTTTAAGGTCCTAAGAGTTTCTGTAGTCGCGAAGTCCTAACATTAATACGATAATATAAGTATTAATGTTTTAGAAATTTGGTAACAGGGAAATTGAAGTACAATTACGTTTATAAGTGTATGTCATACATTTGAAATGTCAAACATAAAATTGTACGTTTCCACCAGCATGTACCAAACTAGTGTGATTGTAAGAGCTAGCTATTTCTAAAGAAGTCTTACATAGGAAGGGAATGCATTGATGGCTTCGGCCATCATCACCCTCACAATATTGTTTTCACTCCTCTTAAGTAGGTGTTGGGAGTATATGGCCCATTGGTAAAAGAAAGTCATTTTTTTAATATTTGATGACAAAAAAAAGTATGCGAAAATAAAAATAATTCACATAAAGAAGAAAAATAAGAAGAAAATGGTTTCTCATTCAATTAAGGATTCATTTATTTTTACTATAGAATATTTACTTTTCCTT
Organism: Iris pallida; assembly: GCA_029216955.1. NCBI lineage: Eukaryota > Viridiplantae > Streptophyta > Magnoliopsida > Asparagales > Iridaceae > Iris > Iris pallida. The sequence goes on from JANAVB010007399.1 coordinate 53,183,631, forward strand.
CTAATTTTCGTATCCTCTCTGAACACCGCTCTGTCTTGCAACCATGGATTTCTTAATCTAGTTTGCTTACCCATCCTTATCTGGTTACTGTAAGTTCACAATTTTTTTTACCATGAACTCTCTTACGGCGAGGATATCACATTTACGATATGTGCTGCTATCCCCTTGACTTATTGAAAATTTTCAAAATAAAAAATAAAAAAAAATTATTGATTTCCTTTTTCTTTTACTTTTCCTTTCTTTCCGCGAACCAAAGGAGGCCTAGGTATTGTTTGGGAAGAGGGAAAAATGGGAAGAAAAAAAATGGTGAGGAAAAAATGGGTGAAAAATTAAAAGTATTGATGTTTGGGAAGGGGGGAGGAAAGAGGAGAGAGAATTTTGGAAGGAAAATTCATTCTGTTCCAATCAAAAAATTTTTTCCCAAAAGTGGGAGGAAAATGGAGAGAGTTGAGAGGATTGTGGTAGAAATTACACAACTACCCTTCAAAAAAGTTGGTATCATTTATGATTTGAAAAAAAATCAAAAATTGAATAATAGTTGTATCTATCTCTACAAACAAATAAAATATTATTTTTAAAATTTTTATTTCTCTAATTTTTGGTCATCCAAATAAGTGAAAAAAAAAATAACTTTACTTTTATTTTACTCTCCTCTATTTTTTTGCCATCAAAATTTCTTTTTCCTCCCTCAAAAACATTCCCAAAAACAGTGAAAATTAGTCGATGTCATGGCAGCTCTCCGTACACAAAGTTAAGCAGAAGCAACAGCTGTGTGTGGTTCCGACCTGATGATCTCTTACCAATGGCATTAATTAAGTAACATAACTAAAGATGGGACCTACCATGCCTCACCTAGATTTTCTTCTGTCATGACTATGCGAAAATCATCACAATATCACTTCAATAAGTACAAAAATAATGGTGATCGAAGTTTCACAAGTGTCACTACACATGCACTAGATTCTTACATTGAATTCAAATATTCAATGCTGCTCTCCTATCAAGCCAGTCCTTTAATCTTAAGGGAATTAGTACTTTGCTTAGAGCATCTCCAACCCTATTGTGAGTTTGAAAAAAATGGTTGCCACATAGGAATGACAACCATTTTTTCCAAAAGTACTTCTTCAATGCAAATGTGAAATAAAGTGTGGAGTTGACATAGCAATGACATGGCAAAGACAATGTGAAGTTGGTTGTCTAGATCTAGACAATGCACTTCACAATGTCTTTATGTCCACATCATCATTTGTGAATAAAAATATTTATAAAAAAGAAGTAGAAGAGTAAAAGTTGTCTTGGAAGTTGTAAAAAATTATTTGTATTGTCTTCTCAATACTTTTGCATTGGAGATGACTTTTTAAACCCATTGTCATTTGTGAATATAACTTTGCCACCTATACAAGACATTGTCTTGTCCCTCATGCCACATAGGATTCACAACACAAAACAAGACAATAGGGTTGGAGATGCTCTTAATCTTTTCAAGACCAGTAGCTACCGCTGAGTCCTTGCTAATACATCAGAATTCTAGAGCCGTGACCAAAGTTTTACATTAATATTAGAAAAAATTTGAGTTGAATCCTACTTTATTTATTCAAATTTAAGTTGCACTACAGTGCTTTACACTAATATAATCCACCCTCCACTTTTGACGGATTTCGTCCAACATAGACGGTCAACTAGGTTGATCCAATTTTTGGACCAAATTACCCTCATCTTCTTCCCAAGCAGGCAACCACCCGCCTCCCTTCATCGTGCTCGGCCCCCCTTCCCCGTCTCACTCTGCCCTCTGCCATTACCACCACCACCATCACCACCATCATCTCTACCACCTTCACCGTTACCACCACCACCTTCACAATCACCATCACCACCACCAACAACCCCCACCTCAGCGTCCTGCCACACCCGCTCCCCCGTAGCCCTTGCCCCCCCCTCCGTTGTCCATGATGCTGCCCCGTCCCCTCTCCCCCGTGCCCTCGCCCCCGCTCCCCCCGCGCCCCCACCCTCGCTGCCCCACGGCGCCTCCCACACAGCAGCAGCCAGCGGTGGCATCGGCAGCACGGGCGGTGAGGTGGGGGGGGGAGGCTTCAACTCACTACAAAAATTTGTCAGATTAGCGACGTTTCAAAACGTCGCTAACCTCGGTGAAAACGTCGCTAAGTGAATTTAGCGACGTTTTGGAAACGACGAAAAAAAACGTGTCGCTAAACGAGAAAACGTCGCTAGGACGACTTTATGTGGCGACGTTATTAACGATCGACGAGCAACTTGCAAGAACAAAGATCTCTGAAGAATATGCTAAGCTCTGTTAATGGATCCCAGACTACCGACGGTAATAATTCTCGAAATGCAACAGGAATTAACCTCCATGAATACGTGGCAATCGTGGCTCTTCATTCCGGTCATTTTACACTCCTTTATGTCGACATATCTTCTTAGATTGGAGACGTATCCGTCCGAAAATTTCAAGTCCTGGATCCATCTACAAAGTCTCATTTTGTCCTCATTGTCCAGGGAGTAGATTGTCTTAGGCCGTAAAAGCTTTCCCTTTCCGTTGTCTATCATGTGCAATGTAGGGCGTCTGCATATTTCGGCTAAGTCGCCTTCTGATTGTCTTTCGGCACTATCGTGTTATAAATTAACAAACCAACAAAACTACGTGTTACAAATATCGGCACTATCTGTACGTGGCTCCGAATCGGAGTATCACATTTTTCGGTGTCGAAAAACAAATAACTATTACTAAAATATCAGATTTTTCGACACTATCGGTGTCCCTGACCCAGCCCCCCCCCCCCCGCACCCCTCCCCCTCCTACACCACCCCTAACCCTAACCCGAACCCTATCCATAACCCCTCCCCCACCAGCCCCCCTCCCCTCCCCAGCCCCCCCAACCCCTACACCACCCCTAACCCTAACCCGAACCCTATCTCCAACCCCTCCCCCACCATCCCCCCTCCTCTCCCAAGTCCCCCAAGCAAATTGTGGGCAGCCCCCAACAAAAGTTCCAGAGGGATTGGGCTATCCCCAGCAGAGTTTCAGAAATTTTGGAAGAGGGAGAAAGGAAAAAAGGAAATGAAATGAAAAGGAGGGTTTGAGGGATTGGTCTATCCCCAAGCAAATTGTGGGCAGCCCCAGCTGCTAGGGTTTCAGAGATTTGGGAAGAGAGAGAAAGGAAAAAAGGAAATGAAATAAAAAGGAGGGTTTGAGGGATTGGACTATCCCCAAGCAAATTGTGGGCAGCCCCCAGCAAAAGTTCCACCTTCTTGGGCTGTCCCCAAGTAAGGGCTAGCCCCAAGTAAAAGTTGTAGTACCTGTTGGAGTGTGTGGATTTTCCAACCTTTGTGGAGAATACCCCGGAGAGCGACGAGCGCCATCCGTGTGTCAGAGAAGCTCGGGGAGTGCATGAATCATATTTTGGAACATATATGGTAAGAAAATATATGATTGGATTTCCATATTTACTTTATCATATATTTATGATTGGACCATTCATATAGTAGCTTTCCATATAATTGAGCTTCCCATTATGGCAAGCCAATTATGATTGGATTTTCATTAAATATATGATTGATGCGTATTAGAAGTTTTCATATATATATATATATATATATATATATATATATATATATATATATATATATATATATTGGCCTTCCATGTATAGATTACCAAGGGCTTATAAAAGTGTGATGCATGCTAGTTGTAAAATCATCTCAAAACAAGAGTGCTTTACAATCTTTGTGAGAGAGAGGGAGAGAGGATTAAAGACTATTGTGAAGGAGAGATTGCTTCGAATAATTTTTCGGCATCTCTTGTTATTCGGAGTCCGCAATCAAAAATTTTCTTCTTTCAAGTGAGTTGTGGTGATCCGTGTTGGATCGGAAGGAGCTTGTAGAGGGTGTATTCTCTTTATTCCATTAGTGGAGGTTCTTCAGGGTTGGACTCCGATCGTCCCGTGATTTTTTTCGCAAGAATTTTTCACGTAAAAAATCTTTGTGTCTGCGATTGTGTTTGACGTTTTTGGTTTGTGTGCTTTTGTTCGGTTCTCTCGCAGGACTTTCTGGTTTGGGGGAACGGTTTTCGCACTTCGTTCCCAACAGTATTGTGGATGAAGAATGCGCACATTGATTGGCACTTTTATGACTAAAGGCGAAAGATAAGTTAGGGACACATTTCTGAATATTCCTAGCGTCTTCAATGGTACGACGAGCTCTCGCAAGAGAGGGATAATAGAATCAATGAGCTGCTTGCAATCCCCTTCAATAATGACATCAGATAGTTGTTCATTCTTGCAGATGTCAATTGCTAGGCGGTTTCCCATGCTCCCGTTTAATTATTGTTCATATTTTAATTTTATTCCAGACTTACTCGATCTTTTCTTTCTTTACTAGTGACTTACTCTCTTCTTTCTTGAATAGTGACTTCTGGACCATTTTAAATTCTTTCACTAGGGTTAGAAGAAATTCTTGAAGGCCCTACCTTCCTATAGTAGAGGTAAGAGTACCGACTATTTAATGGCAACAAACTAAGTAGGTCAAATCAAACAGTGTGTCATACCATAGATAGGCTAGCAGTGTTAGTCCCTTGGCGAACAATCGATGGAAAAAAAACACGAATTCAGAAACTATTGTAAAGACAATATTTTCAGCAACGACACCTTAAAGAAGGTGATGTTGTATTACGAGAATCTAAAAAGATTATGTCGTAATATTTCTCGAAGGCAACAGAACCGTTTAACTTCTAAAGAGAAGCGACGGTATTATCGAAGGCAACAAAGGAAGAAGAAAGCCTGCTGGGGTGAAAGATCACCGGTGCTCAAAGCTATATCCGCCTTACGGACAAGCCTCCAGGAACCAGCAAGTTCGAAGAGAACTTTAGAACGCTCGCTGGCCAAAAAAAAAATCGACTCCTCGGAATAGCAGCAGCACTTCTCTCTCTCTGGAAATTTTTCTAAGTATTTTCTGTAACCTTGGAGAGAGGAGATGCTTCTGTTATTATAGGCACGAGATGGGCTTTTCAAATTCTAAACGCACGCCCTGTTTAATGCCAGATCCGGATTTTCTGGATCTGAGCCTTTTCCGGATCTGAGCCCACAAGACCCGCGGACGTTACATAATTTGAACGGCCCACTCGACCCGCTCGACCCGTACGACCCGCACGACCCGCACGACCCGTACGACCCGTACGTCCCGTACGCTCAGTACGCTCAGTACGCCTCGCACGCCATGGAAGGCTCGCGCACGAGCGCAACTAAAGCGCACAATGCGCCTTGCGACGAGCTGTCGTGCTAAGTGCAAAGTGCCATCAAAAAGCCACAATAAGCCTCAAAAGCCCATTAGCCCAAGCCCAAGCCCAAGCCCGAGTCCGAGTCCGAGCCCGAGCCCGAGTCCGAGTCCGAGTCCGAGTCCGAGTCCGAGTCGCTAAGCCCCTTCGGGGCTTAGCTCCAATAGATTTAAATCTATTTTCATTTGGCCAAAAGATGGTTTCTTATTCTCACCTCTATGTAAAATCCTCCCCCATGGCACCCTCCATTGGGCCTCAACCCATGTGCATCTCTCTATTCCTTCATAAGTAATATATAGAGATACAACTTGGTGTGTTTTTTCGATGTGGGACTATCTTTTAACAATAGAATGTTGTGAACACACAACATGTAGAATAAAACACCAACAATCCCCCACATATCTCTATATATATGAGTTAAGCGTTCCACATAATAACTGTCCATTATGCATTAGGATAGATGTCGCTGACGACTTGAATCTTCCCGCATGGGTTGAACAACAGTATGATACAAGAATGGACTACGCCTTGAATTCTGTACCACAGCTGTAATTTTTTCCACTCACATAATGTAGTTATCTGTGCTTCTGGCTGCACATTAAAGGCCTTATGCCAGCCTGAATTTCAATGTATGTATTTTGGGCGTCTACAAATTTACCCTCAAGAGACAGCCTATTTCTCTGTCCATACATTATAGGTGAGTTCTTTATAAAGAGTCATGGCATGAAGCATTGCGCTCCTTTGCGGTGCTACGCCGCTATGACATGGCTCAACGCCGAGGCTTTACCCCACCTGGGTACCTCATCGTAGTGTCATACTACTGTAGCATGAGGTCACAATCCTCTTTGTAGTGCCAAACTACTCAGCATGAAGCCTTACGCTTTCGTGCGGTGTTACGCCGCTATGACATGGCTTACAAAGCCGAGGATTTACCCTTCCTGGTACCTCTTCTTGGTGTCATGCCACTGTAACATGAGGATACCGTCCTCTTTGCAGTGTTGTCTACACCTCTTTATGATTATGCAACATTAGGCTACCTGCCTATATGCGGTGCTACGCCGCCTGTGACTTGGCTAACAAAGCCGAGGCATTACCCCTACCTGGGAACCTCATGGTGGAGTCACCCCACTGTAGCATGGAGTTGTAACACTCCTTTGTGGTTGTTGCACCACCATGCTTCCTGTAAAGCATAACAGACCTTCACTCAGTCTGAGAACTCATTAAGGCATTATGCCATCCTTCCCACAGGATCAATTTTTCGTAGAAAATTTATAGTAGACAACAGTGGTTCTGGGTCCGAAACCCTTACATGTTCTGCAGAATAAGTACCCACTGTTAACTAATATTTTTCCAGTCAATAGTCCTCCCTTGAATCAAAAAATTAGATATCTGGTAGATTTCTCTTTGAACCAATAACATAAAATTTATTGATAGGATTATAATGACACAATATTAGAATGCCTTCAAACCCATCTTCCTTGCTGTGTCCTCGACCAGCTGTCGTTTGAGGCCTTTCGTGAACGGATCCGCCAGGTTCTCCTGACTCCGAACATCGATCACTGCAATGACGCCTCGTTTGATGAGATCGTTCACTGCTCTGTGCTTTAACCGCACAGTCCTCTTCTTTCCGTTAAAGAGTTCATTTGATGCTACTGCTGCTGCCGCCTGGTTGTCACAGTATATCGGGATTGCCGGTATCTGAGCTCCAACCACCGGAAGATCATACATGAGCTCCCGAAGCCACTCTGCTTCATCTGCAGCAGCATCCAATGCAAAGAATTCAGATTCCATGGAGGAGCGAGATAACATTGTCTGCTTCTTCGATTTCCACGATATAGCAGCTCCGCCCAAAGCGAATATGAATCCACCTGTCGAAAACTCGCTCTCCACCTCTGAACACCAGCTAGCATCACTGAAGCCTTCCACTACTGACGGATCTCCGCTGTAGTATAGTACAAATGTCTGAGTCCTTTTTAGATATCTCATAACACGCTTCACAGTGTTCCAGTGTTCAACGCCTGGGTTGCTAGTGAACCGACTCAGCATTCCTACCGCAAAAGCTATGTCAGGCCTTGTGGCAGTAGTAGCGTACATCAAGCTTCCGATGACGCTAGCGTACTCCAACTGCCTGACGCTTTCCCTCGAATTTGGCTCCAGCTTCTGATCACTCCGGTACGGTGTATCAATTATAGGAAGATCTTGATACCCGTAGCGAGTGAGCATCTTCTCAATATAATGAGATTGTGACAGCGCTATTCCAGTACCTGTCCGGATGATCTTGAGCCCCAAGATTACGTCGGCATCCCCCAAGTCCTTCATACTGAACTTGGTCGAGAGGAATTTCTTTGTCTCTGTGACACAGCTTAAATCCGTACCTAGGATTAGCATGTCGTCAACGTAAAGACAAACGATTACTCCTCTTCCGTCAGCAAACTTCGTATAGACACACTTGTCTGTTTCACTGACCCTGTAGCCATTTGACCTTATCACCTTGTCAAACTTCTCATGCCACATTTTGGGAGCTTGTTTCAAACCATACAGAGACTTCATCAACTTGCAGACTTTGTCTTCCAGACCTCTGACGACAAAACCTTCTGGTTGTTGCATGTAGATCTCTTCGGTCAGCTCGCCATTAAAGAATGCCGTTTTTACATCCATCTGATGTATCACCAGCTTGTGTATTGCTGCTAGAGCAATTAACAATCTGATGGTTGTCATCCGAGCTACTGGAGCATAAGTGTCAAAGTAGTCGATCCCCTGCTTCTGAGCAAACCCCTTGGCCACTAGCCTGGCCTTGAACTTGTCAATGGTTCCATCTGCTTTCATCTTCTTCTTGAAGATCCATTTGCATCCGATGGGTCTTGCTCCTTCTGGCAGGTCAACTAACACCCATGTGTTGTTGGAGGTGATTGAGTCAATCTCGTTGTCTATCGCCTCCTTCCAGAATACAGCATCTCTGGTCTTCATCGCCTCATCATAGGTAAGCGGATCTGCTTCCACATGATAGGTGACGAAGTCATCTCCGAAGTCTTTCGGCCTCCTTACTCGCTTAGTTGACGGCTCAGCGAGTTCTGGTTCAACTGGTGTCTCTTCGACAATAGCTTCTTCTTGGACTACTGGTTCGATAAGGACTTCTGTCTGCTTTGCACTCTCATCATTCTCCGGAAGATCCGCGAGAACAATATTTTTGTGCCTTGCAAACTTGTCTTCAAAATATTCAGCATCGCGAGATTCAATGATATGATTTGATTCTATATCAAGGAATCTCCGAGCATCACTCTTTTCGGCATAACCCAAGAAGATAGCCTTAGTAGTCCTAGTCCCCAGCTTCTGAATCTTCAGATCTGGGAGCTTCACATAAGCCAGACACCCCCACACTCGAATGACATTCAAGTTAGGTCTGACTTTGAACCAGAGTTCATGAGGGGTTATGTCCGAAGTTGCATACGGTACTCTATTGAGAATGAAAGTAGCCGTTAATGCAGCTTCTCCCCAGAAGCTCTTTGGAAGACCCGCAGTCAACAGCATAGAGTTCATCATCTCTGTCAACGTTCTGTTCTTCCTTTCTGCTACTCCGTTGGATTGAGGAGAGTACGGAGCCGTCGTCTCATTTATGATTCCATGTTCTTTACAGAATGACGAGAAATCATGAGACCGATACTCCCCGCCTCGATCACTCCTAAGCCTTTTGAGTTGTTGTCCAGTTTGCCGTTCAGCCTCGGCCCTGAACTCCTTGAACTTCTCGAATGCTTCGTCTTTAGATTTGAGCAGGTAGACAAAAGCATACTTTGAGAAGTCGTCGATGAAAGTAATAAAATACTTCATCCCGACTTTTGTAGAGAATTGCTTGAAGTCACAGATATCTGAGTGAACCAACTCCAGAAGATCTGTGCTTCGATGGACCCTGTGAAAGGATTTCCTGGTGATCTTCGTCTGAGCACACACTTCACATTTCTCTACCTTACCCCCACACTTGGAGATAAGTCCTAGGCTAGACATTTTGTTAATTCTTTTACAATGAACATGTCCTAGCCTATTATGCCACAACTCAAAAGAATAGTTCAAAGTAGAAATAGCATTAATATCATTTTTCTGGGTTACAACAAGCTGAACTTTGTACATTCCTTCGGTCTGGAAAGCTTTTCCGAAGAATGTACCCTTCTTGGACATCACCATCTGGCCAGCATTGATGTCCATCCTCAAGCCTGCGTTACAAAGCAGGCTCCCAGAGATCAGGTTCTTAGCAATTGCAGGAACATGCTTCACTCCTTGAAGCGTCAGAGTGTTCCCCGATGTGAGTTTCAGCTCCACCGTCCCGATCCCCAGTACTTCAGCTTGTGCCTGGTTCGCCATTATGACTTTCTCGGAAGTTGGCTCATATGAGTCGAACCATTCCTTGTCTGAGCAGACATGACACGTAGCACCAGTGTCTATCCACCAGTCCGAGTCAACCCCCACATTTGCAACCTGTGCTATCATTGCAACCAGATTAGTAACCAAATAAACCTTACTAGGCTCACCTTTTTCTGGTTCCTTGCAGTCACTTTTGTAGTGGCCCTTCTTGCCATATTTGTAACAAGTCACATGGGACTTGGACTTCTGATTCTTGAATGAAGGGCTCTTCACTTTCAGATTAGTGAAGTCCTTCTTCTTCTTATGAGGAGAAGCCGCCTGCTTCCCCTTGTACTCTCTGGTTTGGACCAGATTTGCTTTCGCCAGTTGTTTGGACAGAGAATCCATCTTCTGTTGAGAGCGCATCTCGTCCTCAACATGGATCTCTTGCAGGAGATCTTCCATACATATGTCCAGCTTCTTGCGGTGCATCCTTGCATAGAAGTTGCTCCACCCCGCAGGAAGTTTAGAGACGATTCCTCCAACGACAAACTTGTCGACAAGAGGCATCTTCTCGTCATCTAATTTTTGGCACAGCTTCAGAAACTCCTTTACTTGGGGCAGCATAGCCTTCTCATCTTCGAAGGTCCACTTGTGGTATCTTTCAACCAAGAAGATCTTGGACCGATTCTCGTCATCTTCGTACAATTTCCCCAAGGAGTCCCAAATCTCTTTGGCAGAATTCTTCTTGGAATAGGACTCTGCCAGAGAGTCTTCCATGCTATTGAGAATCAACAGTTTACAGATACTGTTTTCTCTAATCCACTTTGCCTGCTTGGACTTAGCAGCGACAATAACTTCTGCGGTTCCGGTTGTTGGAACGACCGGTTCTTCCTCATTCAGCACGTGGTCAACTTCCACGAGTTGAATGTTTAAGGTTACTTTCCGTTTCCAGATTTGGAAATGTTCGCCGTCAAATTTCTCCAACTTGTTAAAGTCGGTATTGACGAGCGATGCACGTGAGTTATCCATCTTTTCGATATAGCTTTGAGATTGTTAGTCCCTTGGCGAACAATCGATGGAAAAAAAAAATACGAATTCAGAAACTATTGTAAAGACAATGTTTCCAGCAACGACACCTTAAAGAAGGTGATGTTGTATTACGAGAATCTAAAAAGATTATGTCGTAATATTTCTCGAAGGCAACAGAACCGTTTAACTTCTAAAGAGAAGCGACGGTATTATCGAAGGCAACAAAGGAAGAAGAAAGCCTGCTGGGGTGAAAGATCACCGGCGCTCAAAGCTATATCCGCCTTACGGACAAGCCTCCAGGAACCAGCAAGTTCGAAGAGAACTTTAGAACGCTCGCTGGCCAAAAAAAATGTCGACTCCTCGGAATAGCAGCAGCACTTCTCTCTCTCTGGAAATTTTTCTAAGTATTTTCTGTAACCTTGGAGAGAGGAGATGCTTCTGTTATTATAGGCACGAGATGGACTTTTCAAATTCTGAACGCACGTCCTGTTTAATGCCAGATCCGGATTTTCTGGATCTGAGCCTTTTCCAGATCTGAGCCCACAAGACCCGCGGACGTTACATAATTTGAACGGCCCACTCGACCCGCTCGACCCGTACGACCCGCACGACCCGCACGACCCGTACGACCCGTACGCTCAGTACGCTCAGTACGCTCCGTACGCCTCGCACGCCACGCAGGGCCGCGCAGAGGCTCGCGCACGAGCGCAACTATTAGCCCGAGCCCGAGCCCGAGCCCGAGCCCGAGCCCGAGCCCGAGCCCGAGTCCGAGTCCGAGTCCGAGTCCGAGTCGCTAAGCCCCTTCGGGGCTTAGCTCCAATAGATTTAAATCTATTTTCATTTGGCCAAAAGATGGTTTCTTATTCTCACCTCTATGTAAAATCCTCCCACATGGCACCCTCCATTGGGCCTCAACCCATGTGCATCTCTCTATTCCTTCATAAGTAATATATAGAGATACAACTTGGTGTGTTTTTCCGACGTGGGACTATCTTTTAACAATAGAATGTTGTGAACACACAACATGTAGAATAAAACACCAACAAGCAGAAATATAGTTGTATTTATATGCAACTAATGAAGTTCATTTGTTTGACCTGAACAAATGCGGAAGCCGAGTTCAGCACTAGGTCCGTGTAGGAGTCGGAATCGTATTCTGCCTGCCGGATAGGAGTGCCGAAGTACGTGTTCGCAACGTCGTCGCTCCCCGCACACGCTACGTACAGAGCTTTGGACACGATGTGCGCCGCAGCCGTGTCTCCGGCGATGGATCTTAGCTTCTCTTTGTACTCCTTGAACAGATCTATCTGCTGCTCCAAGGATATCACGGACTGGAAAAATACATGTACATATAATTATTGTATACCAGAAGTACTGGTCAAGCGAATTATAGTTAAGTGCATGCGTATACTACTGCACATGCGTGCGTATATATATACGTACTGCAATCTTTGAAGTAAGAGGGTCATAGCCTGCGCCACCTGAAGCGAAGCTTACTCCAGTGAGAATGTCGTAGGGTGACAGTCGAGCGCCGACGTAGGCCGGTAAGAGCTCCTTGATTCCAAGTCTAGAAGCTATAAGTAGAGATTCAGGATTTTTGTAGCTCGGCCTTTGAATGTATGTAAGTAAATGTATATGTACCTATAAGATCGGTAGGGATCTTTCCGTTGCAGAATCTACCGGTGGGTTTGCGGCCGTAGAAGTTGTTGCCGTAAGGAGGGAAGTTGCACTTGACGATTGTTTTGATGGCATTGTTGTTGCCGGGGTCCATGATCGAGTCCCCGAACACAACCAATGCCGGCACCTTAGGAGGAGCCGTCGTCTTCCCCCCGTGGGCTGCCCAAGGGAAAGCTACGACAGCGAGAAAGACGCTTACTACATCCATTTTACTCCTCCTTCTCCCTCCTCTCGACCACTCTCACTCTGCACTGACAACAAGGGTTAGATTTGTGTCATATATATAACTAACGAAAGAAATAAACGAAGGCGAGAGTTGGGTGGTGCAGTTGGATGCTACTGTAAATGGATTTAATGGCAAGGGACAATAACTTCGAGTAGTGAGTGAGGCCTACACTAGTTTAAGAACCCAATTATAATAACAGCCCACCTACACTACTAATATTGCAACTGACCTTTATTTAATGGGAAGGGACTTGACACCGGACTTGACACCAAGAGAGTCGTTTACCCAATCGGCATCATAATAACATTCTACCACCTCAGAAATTACGTTGTAACACAGACTATAATTCAGAGTACGTACCATGGAGATATTATAAAATCCTCTCTCATGTAGACTAGAGTATACCTATCTGTTGGAGTCCAGTCTGAATTTGGTAATAACATATTTATGAAGTCCAAATTTGATTAAATATTTCGTTACAACTATACCTATCTGTTGGAGTACAGTCTGAATTTGGTAATAACATATTTATGAAGTCCAAATTTGATTAAATATTTGATTTAATTTGATTTGGATGTCAATAATTGGTAATGGACTATTTTAGATGTAATAGAATTCTTATTTGAGGATTTCCTATTTTGGAGATCATATTATAATCTAAAATATGATGTTGATGGTCTATTTTAGGTGTAATAGATTCTTATTGAGGGCTTCCTATTTATAAAATCCTATTATGACCTAAAATAAGATTTTCTTATTCTACATATATGGGGTGAGGGTGGAGGCACAAAGTAGAGCACAAAAGTTGAGATTCGATCGGGGTGCTCGTTCACAGGAGATCTACAAGAATGTTCGCACTTTGCTCTTAGGACTCTACTATAGAAGATAGAAGGAAAGAGAAGATTTGATCGAAGAGTCGTCAACTTCGGTTAGGATGATTGCTACGAGTTCGTGAGTGATTTTATTGTAATCTCTGTCGTTTCTTCTTGAGTGTGGTGAAGGGGTTGAACCTATTAGGACAAAGGGTTTAACATTGTTTCTGTGTCAATCTTGTAATTTAACCTGAGTTATATAGATAGAAATTTATCCAGGTGACGAAGTCATCGCCACATACTTGTCTTTATTTGTGCTTGGTGTTCATTATATTGGGGTTGGTATTTCAGGTGGGTTGGCCTAAGTTTTTGCTGCGATAATATTTTAGACACGGTATCGGAGCACCGGAGGGCGTGTCCGATTCCCAACATCCGGTACCAGAGCCTTTGAAATTCTGACAACAGTGCCTACGGAGTAGATGAACACTCGTATGATCATCCTCACAGGGGGAACTGGACGATTTAGAAGACAAGGATGGAGGATCTACTCTGGTGCACAGACTTACATGGTCCGTTGGAGGACGATAGCGCAAAGCCATCGGACAAAGCTGCTGAAGATTGGAAATGACTGGATCGAAAGGTCGTTGGATTCATCCACTAATGGTTGGATGATTAGGTGTTTCACCATGTGTCCATGGAGACTTCGATAAAAGCATTATGGAAGAAGCTGCATTCATTGTACGAAAGAAAGACGACTGGTAACAAGGCATTTCTTATTCGCTAACTCGTCACCTCGAAGTACACGGAGGGTTCTTTAGTGGCACAACATCTGAACGAGGTTCAGGATATCATCAATCAGTTGTCTGCAATGAAGATATTGATTAATTATAAGCTTCAGGCCCTACGGCTTTTGAGTTCTCTGCCGAAAAGTTGGAAGATGTTGGTGGTATGGTGAGAAAATTTGCACCGGATGGAGTTGTCACGATGGAGAGCAGTCAAATGTAGCTTTTTGAATGAGGAGATCCGAAGCAAGCAAGTTGAATCATCGTAAGAGTCCGCTCTGGTGGCTTCCTACGGGATGAAAAGACCCAAGTCACAAGCGAAGACACGGGAAGTTCTTGGGAACTTGCGACTATGGACCACAAGAAGTACTGCTATCATTGTGACGAAAGGGGTCATATCAAGAGGAACTGTATCAAGCTCAAAGCTAAGAAGGCAAAAGACAAAGAAGATCAGAAAGATCTCACGCATTGGAAGATATCATCATCGTAGCGACCTAAGCAGAGGAACCTTGTGGCATGTGTCATGACGACGACTGGGTCATGGATATGAGGGTATCGTATCACGCCAATCCGTAGAGGAGGATCTTCATATCATACCGCGATGGCAAGTTTGAACGTGTGAAGATAGGCGACAAGGCGACAACTGTAGTTATTGGCATCAGTGATGTGCACTTGACAACAGAGTTTGGCATCGGTGATGTGCACTTGAGAAGATTTATGTTGTGGCATGTACAGGCTCAAGCTGCTGAGTTGTACAAACATGCCACGAATAGCAGATGGAGCCTCGAGGGGTGTTCAACAGGAGTTGGATCATCGAAAACTTGCCGATGAGGTCTTCGAGATGTTTTGAGGGTTACAGATTATTCGGTTCATCGAGACAAAACGACGAATGGAGATGAGTCAAAGATTGAGGGTCAGTCTGTCGGTCCTATGACAATTGGTTAGTCTCCAGGTGGGGGTTGCTCTACGGATCCAATTTTGGTGACGGGTGGTTTGCCAAAGCTTCACCGAGCAACATTGGTTTCAGTAGTTCGAAGCTAGGAAGGAAATCAAGGTTTGCAGCAAACTCAATCTGAGGCAGGTGCATCTCCATTTACACAATTCAGGGGGAGCTGTGGATCATCGATGGCGTGCACATTACATTATTGTCATTACCACAAACCTATATAGGATTAATTTTACATTATTTATATGGTGTGTATAGCTATTTTTACATGTGAAGGTTGTATTTATTAATTGACTAGCCTATTTATTGGACCCTTGATTAGTGGATCTATTTAGACTAGACATGACACTTGGACCTATGATTTAGGTTGGACACAACTAGACTCATTTAAGTCATAAATAGGTCATGATTAGAGTTAGAACTAATCAAATACATACGCTAGAAACTTCCCTACATTAATTTAAGTCTTCAGGACAACTTAAGGGCACTATGGACATTTTCCATAGGCTTCTAGGTTCTCTATATGGCTGGCCAAAAATGAAGAGGAGGCTCATTCTTCACATTTTATTTTGAGCTCCAAAACCCTAGTTTAGAGCTCTCCAAAAAATCCTCTTCATTTTTTACTCATTTCTCCACCAAAATCCCTCCAAACACTCAAATCTTCTCCCATTCTTCATCTTAGAAGGCTTGGAGCTTGGAGACCAAGGAGCACAAGAAGAGGATGCCAAAAGCTTAAAGGATTGTGTCCTATTTGACACTTGAGTCCTCCTTGGGTGTTTCATTGGGAATCCATCTTCCAATAGGTAAATTACTTATCATTTCTCCTAGTTTAGACACTATTTCATGCATGACACTATTAGAAAACTCACCCATGTATTAGACTACCCATAGGAAGAGTTTTGTGACTAATGAATCTCTATTTGGAAGTTACAATGAGTTTTGTGCCATTTTTGAAAGAAATCCGAGAATGGTACACCAAGTGTTTGTCATTTGATTTCATAGACTAAATGGACATGTGAAAGGTGTGTGAGGCTAGAAATGTGTCCACAAATGGATACTAATAGGTTGTGTCATATTACACTATGACCAATTTGGGGTTTTTTGGACACCTACACATGTGTGCACATGCTCTATTGCACATGACACTAGCCTGGAAATTCACTAATTATGTTTATATGAATATTTTAGACTTGCCTACAAAGTTTGGTAGGATTCAGATAAGATTTGGTACATGTATTTTGGCTATGTCACAACCGTATCGTAGATTAGTGCGATACGGGGGTGGTGCACACCAAGTGTTTGTGCCCCCATTAGTTTTGTGTGTGTCTATACTTGTGTGACTATATGTGCGTATATATGTGAGATGTAATATACATATGACTATATGTCTCTTATATATATATATATATATATATATATATATATATATATATATATATATATATATATATATATATATATATATATATATATATATATATATATATATATATATATATACGTGTGTGGATATACCTATTCATGGGTATGTGTCCATATATGTGACATACATATATATTATAAAGTGGATGTCATGAGTGTATAGGCATGAACATACAAAGTGTATCAGTCAAGTGGAAAGGTAGCTATCAGTAGGGGGAGCGTTCTGTCACATTAGAAGGGGAATATGTGTCATAGGGTTGTGTAGAGGAATTTCATCTGGATGTATAGACATAGATAGATAGATAGATAGATACATACATACATACATACATATATGTGGACACATAGATGAATAGGAGGGAGGGCATAGCAGTATGTTGAAGCCAACGCCAAATAACTAGATACGGAGGAATGAAACAGTGGCAGCAGGTGCACACTTGTGCACCTGTGCATTGGGCAGAGAATTGGGGGAGGCTCCTGTGAGAGAACTGTACAAGAAACAAGGGGCTTTAGATGGGGAAGATCCAGACCTGTGCACTGCTGTGCACTTGGGGAGCAGGGTTCCCTGCTGCTAACAGTAGTATAGGTAATGTAAGGAAAATGTGAGAGGGTACAGCGATATGGGGAAATAGTGTGTATTAGCAACTATAGCAATAGTAGAGAGAAGAGAAAGGGGAGTGGGTGCTCTTCCTCTGCTTGAGGCAGTGCACAAATGTACTTAGCACTTGTGTGCAGGCATGTAAGGGAGAGGGGGTTTACATTTGGAATGCTGTGCAAGACACAGAAGGGTGGCAACAACAGCAGCATGTTTGTTGTTTTTGACAGTAGTAGCATGGGGTAATAGTGCAGCAGGTGGAGAAGGGGAATTGGACAGTAAGTTGTGCACATGATTGAGAGACGGGGGATCCCTGTTCAGGTGTTAAGGAGGGAAACAACATGTAATAGGGGGTTTTGTGCAGCTATTACAAAGTTCAGAGAAAGGCGAGTAAACCTTGTTATGTAGGAAAGAGTGGAGAGTGAGTCCAGTAATCTAGTGAGTGTGTGTGTTTGAGTGTATACAATAGAGTGATTTGGTTGAGTCAGTCTTGTATCAGTTGAGAGAATCTATTGTCAGAGGGGAAACTGCAGGTTAACCATTCTTGTTGTGTGTGTGGAGTTGGGGACTTTGTGTCCCTGTTGCAGCTGGTTTTAGGGGAGGGGGAGGCAGTGCAGGAGCCTGCACACGCCAACAGCAGGGGATTTCTTCCCTTGGCAGACACAGGGCCTAGTAGGCCTGCAAAGTTGTGTGTTTGCACACAGGCCTATGTTAGCTTGTGCAGGAGTAGTGAGCCCATGCACAAGGTTTGTGTGTGACTGCTAGTGTGTGTGCGTTGAGTTAGTGAGTGTATATGAGTGAGTGTGTGAGTGTTAGACAGGGAAAATAGTTGCAGTGTGTGTATGGTGCTTGTGCACTAGTTTAGGTAGCGTAGAGGTGAATCAGTTATGAGAAGAATCGTGTGTGTGTGTCTCTATTAGGTAAGGCATATGTGTAAGGGGGAGTAGGGTAGTAGGCTTTATGGGTATTACCTATAGTTATACATATATACCTATATGAGCTAGGGGTATGTGTACCAAGGTATATTGTAGTGTCTAGGATACCGACAAGTTAATAAGGTAATGGTGTTAGGTACTAGGTCGGTCCAAATACCAAGTTACCTAGATAGGCCTAAGGTTAAGGGTTGGGTATTAGGTAAGGTATTGGTACTAGGTACCAATCTATGAACTAAGATAACATTAGATAGTACGTAGTGGACTACATATTTATATATATGAAGAATGCTAGATAAATAAGAAGGGGTATGTGATATGGTGTATAGGTGATAGGTATAGGCATATAGGGATGGAATATCCTAATGTGTATCTATATGATACATAGATAACCAGTATAGGTAAATGGCTAGGGTAGACTATCTTGGTATTAAGGTATAGAGTATGAGGTATATTGATACGTATGTATATAGGGTAAAGGGTAAATATATAGGTAATGGACATATGAGTCCATATGCATGTTGGGTACCTAGTATCCCTATGCATAGGTAGTATGGACCTAGAAACCTTAGTATGACCTAGTTTCGACTAGTGTTGACTAGTTTGACCCTAAAAGTCAACCGTTAAGTCAAATTGACCTAGTTTGACCATGGAGACCTTGTATTGACCTATACTTGACTTAGAGTGCATATTTCATCTTAGATATCCCTGCTTAATACACCACAACATTAATTAACATTGATATCTCATATTTAGGTCTTTGTGTTTCTACTTTGGGCCTCGATCCACAATCATTGTTCAGGACCACATGCGAGTACATTCTCTAATAATTTTTTATTTATGATATTTTCTATGTTTCTTGTATTTTAGATATCCTTGAAGTCTCGACACGTTGGTTACACGGATTGGTATTTTCGGATCCCGTCATGAGATGTTATTCCCATATGCTTGGTATACTCTATGCAAGCCCCGTTGTAGTTCTTGTGCATTGTATAGACACCGATTCCTGAGAGGATTAGCTACCTTCTCAGTAAATTTTGTGTCATAACGTACCATGATTGGATCCACTGTACCAGTCGGGGGCGGAGAGTAGTAGTGTAGAGATGTGATCATACCCTTCCCGTGAATGATATTGTTTCCTGTGAGTGTTAATCATACACCGCACGTATGATTAGCTAGGCCATAAATTCCCGTGCAAGTTTCCAAGATGATCTCATGTTGAAACTAGTACTCACTCACATAGATAGCATTTCCTGATTTACTGTACATGATGATTCCTATTTTCCCTACTTACTTCCAGTATTTCCAATTATGCTATGCTCATGTACATGTCATTATTTCCTATATACCCTCTCTATTTATATAATCCTTATCATTTACTAGAACAGTTATTGGAAAAGTACTTCGTTCCAATTCTAACTGGATATATTTTCAAACAATACAGATGACGAGTGCCCTACCTACTATGGGCCACAAGACGTAGTGTGTCACAACCCACACCCGGTATAGGGGCACGAGTGCGTAACAACGCCCAGTCTACGCCGCAGAATCGGTGGTAGAACGCTGTTCTAGGTCGGTAACTAACAACTCACACAAATATATATAATGTACTTGTCATAGATCTTAACTCCTAATGGAGGACAAGTTTAAAGATATGGTAATACTCAATCTCAGTCTAAAGCATGATAAGATATCACAAAAGTCAAAATAACTATAAAGACTCCACAACAATAACTAAATAATAATATTCAACAAATCTCAAATACAATGTTAAAATCTTCACTTATTACAATTCAAGTTATAAACAGAGAATCTAAAACAAGTCCACTATACTAGTCTCTTGGTCACTCTTGAGAATCGGGACCCAAGGTAGCTATCCCCTTCTCAGATCCATAATGGGTAGGACACGTATCCTCCGGGAAATCATCTAAAAAATATATCCAGTCAGAATGGAACAAGCACATCTCCTCTAGCAATCCTAAATAAATGACAAAGACTATAAAGCAGTTATAGATAGTTATACTTGATGAATCATGGAAGGTTTGAGACAGGTAATAAAGTAGAGCAACAGTTTAGAGCATGGTAAGTAATACAGAGAAACATGAGAGCATAGCAATAAAGACTGTAAATAGAGGCAGCTAAACTAGAACAATGTGAGATGAGTCTAATCTGTAAAACATGAGACAATGTGAATCCAGTACAAGACACTAATCCAGTGTGTTTTGAAATACAGATATTGTTATGTAAACGGGTAACGAGTAAATATGGCACACCACACGCTTGACAAGAGTGCGACGGCTATCTTTCTTGTTTAGACGAGTAAATATGGCACATCGCACGCTCGGCCAAGCGACGACGGCTATATTTGTTGTAAATACGGCACACCGCACGCTCGACCAAGTGGCGATGGCTATCTTTCTTGTAATAATGGTTCTTGTTGAATACGGCACGTCGCACACAGGGCCCAACGACGGTAGCTATCTTGCTTGTAGTGATGGTTCTTGTATGATTTGAACATTTACTACTTGTAGGGGTTTCGATTAGATGGTTCTTGTGAGTGGTTCCAGTAATAGAGGCTAGACGAGTAAAATACATGTGTTGCGAGTGAATGAATCAGAATACCAATACGTTTTGTAATAGAGAATCAAATATTACTATGCTAGAACTAAACCACAGTAATCATCAAATAAATGAAAGAACTATCAGAGAATGTACTCGCCTGTCGTCCAGAGCAATGAATAAGGATCGATGCCCAAAGTGGTGTCACACAAACCTATCTATGAGATGTATAGGGTTATTAATGTTCTAGAGTATACTATGAAGTAGATGCATTTACTTCATGATTCTAGGCCAATTCTAGGTTAATGAAGTCCAATTCGGTCAACTCTAGTCAACCTTAGCTAAAAAGTCAAACCTTGGTCAACGGGTCAAAGTCTAGGGTTTTGCTAATGTGTGCCAAGTAGTGGTATCTAAACTTATCCTAACCATCCTACATTGCCCCTTACCTTAGCCTACCTTTTCTTTGTATCTAATCCTATACATCCCAAAGTCAAACCTTGATACTCACTTACTACCAATTGTACATATATCTATATATATATATATGTAAATATATATAGTATATAACAACTTGTTTAACTCTCTCATCCATACCTACATATATTGGTTATCCAGACCATTACAAGGGTATCCTGAAGACTAACTACACTTCTAACTCTAGACTGAACCCCAAGACTCAAGTGGACTGAACCACACTTATTAGACTAACACTTCAAACTCTCCAAAACTAATTCACTCAAAGACAATGTATACCCACATCTCAAAACACTAAGACACTAATACACTATCTAATTGATATCTAAGATACTCAATACTACCCAAACATACAACCCACATGAATCCTAACTGGTACCCCTAGATATACAACTGATACTAACTCTAAAAATATATCTGAAACCCTCATCTTAACATTGTAGGGCCTAAAAATTAAGTTGTGCCATGTTTTTACCACTCAGCAATCAAGTTGCGCCACTGTTATGAAGATCAGAGATTAAACTGCGCCACATCTCAGACTGCGCTCAGTCATATTGTGCCAACGTCTACGTGGCGTCTGATATTTAATTGCCATCATTACCTGACATCACTGACAGTTGACAGCATAGTAAACAAAGAAAATCTCCTCGAATCCCTCAAAACGTGCCGCTCGAAGAGATTTTGACAGCTGTCCTGCACATCTTGTGAGTTGCGCCTAGGCGCAATCTAAAATAAATTCCTTAGTTGCTCCTAAGCGCAATCCGGATAAATCATTTTCATATATTCAAAAGCTGCCACGTGTCTAGGCACGGCCCAATCAGGCGCAGTTTGACTCGTTGACTGAAGCTCGCGCAACCTGATGAAGTTGAAACAACTTACATTCTAAAGCAGGATGACATGGCGCACATGCCACTAATCTCTCAAAACGTGTCCACTATTCTGTACACGACCATGTGCATCTCAATCACATGATGCCACGCATCTAAATACAGTTACTATACGATTGTTAACTGAATAGAAGTTGGCGCAACATAAGGTTGGCACAATCCACAGTGGCGCAATCCAGCCTCGCGCACATCAGAATAACTGCTAAAATAGATATTTTTAGAACTCTATAAATAGAGTTTTCAATCATTATCAAAGCATCATAGAGATCAAATATTCTTGCAAAATTGCTGCTGTATTCTCCAGAGGCTCTAGTCTTCAAGTTCACATAGTCCAAGGGATAAAGTGATCGTCTTCTGATCAGATTCCTATAGTTGTACTTCTCCAGAATTCAAATTGTATTCTTGTACTCTTTTCTAAAGTTTATAATAAAACAAATTTTATTTTTACAAACAAAATAGCGACTCTGCTGGGGACGACTTTCTCCTCTGACGAGAAAGTGACAACTCAATGTGATGCTGCGTCGATCGGCAAGATGCAAAAGACTCTGGTTGTTGAAGTCAACCAGACAGCCTATAAAGATATGATCAACAAGAAGAGCAACAAGCGCACTGTGGCTATCACCAAGAACAAAACTGTGTGGACTCCTAAGTCTTCTACAGTTGTTATTGCCCTGGCGCAAGCTACTTCTGTTGCCAAGGCGCAATCTGCCTCAGGGGCTCAGGCGCAGTCTGTTTCTACTGCCTGCTCGTAGCCCACTCTTTCTGTTCCTATTGCCCGTATGCAACTCACTCCCACTGCTGCCCGTGCACAGTCTACTCTCACTGCTGCCCGTACGCAATTCACTACTTCCTTTGCTGCCAAGGCGCAGTCTGCTTATGCTGTTGCTAAGACGCAGTCTACGCATGTTGTTACCAAGGCACAACCAGTAGCCTATATTGCTAGGGTGCAACCAGTAGCCCATATTGCTGTGGCACAACCCAAGCAACTAGTTGTTCAGACGCAGTCTTCTGCTCTGGTGCAACCCAAGGGATCTAGCCTTTTGGCTATTCCTCCCTCCAATTCTCCAGTTCTGAACTCGGAGAATCAATATTCTCGTGCCAAAACTAGACAGAACAAAGGAAAAGGCCTTATTATACTTCCTCAATTGGTGCAACCTGTACCTAAGATGGTTCCACAATAAAACAAGGGGAAACACTTCTTAGCTAACCCTTTGCAAAATAAAGGAAAGCACCCTTTGGTCTTTTTTCAAACTTCTCTAGTCTATAACACAGAGGAAGACATATCAGATTCCATTCCTTTAAACAGAGGTCTTCAGATCTCTGCTATGGAAAGGAATACTGATCAAAGAGGCATCTTGCCTACCCCTATGGGATCTGGTCAAGATCTTCCAACATTGCAAATTTTAAGATCTAACCAAGGAAAGTTGATGGTATCTCAAACAGAGACACCCAGAGCAGAATTCTTTGATTTACGTGCTTATCTCAATAAGCATCCATCAATATCAAATTCGGTAAAACGCAAGAATTCTATGCCAAAGGCCACTCTGTACCAGAAACCAAAGTTTGAAAAGAAGGACCCAATTACTTATGCTAATGAGTTAAGTACCTCTTTGTACACTCAGGGAACTAAACATCTGAAGAATAGGAGACATGTTCCTAACATCATTAAGGAATATGTTCCTCAGACTTTTTTTCGTCCTGTAGTGATGACTGATCTCCGAGAACGTCTTACACAAAGACGGAAGATCACAGGGATGTCTCCTTCACCTCCAAATCACTCTTCAGATCGCCACTGCCTTCATGAAGTGGTCATCAAGGGTTGCTGCCAATCACTTAAACGATCTGTCTTCGATCGTCTGAACTATGTTTCAACTTCTGAACCTATAATGGAAGATGAAGACGAACCGTTATATGCTTCTGCTAACATGACTTCCCAAGGTGCTGGGGGTGAAAAATGTCCAAGACGTAATGCATCCCGTAATCCTAGTCAGCAATACTTAGATCGGATTCATGCATCCAGTGAAGGAGTCTTCAATACACCAGATCAAGAAATCAAAATTTGAACCAAGGTGTCTTTAATCAAGAAGATCTCCCCATCGCTCATCTAGGAGAGGACTCTTTATCTGAGTTTGATGCATATAGTAAAAGTTCTGAACAAACTAACTCGTCAATAGCAGCAAGAGAAGTGACGACATATGCCATTACAGAAGATCAAAACACTTCTAGTCCAGCTACTCAAGAACAACGAATTGCTGCACTAGAGGACAAACTGAAGACCACGGCTGAAATGGTCGCAAGTATGCACACTATAATCGTGGCTCAACATACAGTGCCACCGGTTATAAATCCAGCTACAAATTCAAAGCTTATAGCATCTTCTGTACCTGTTAATGTTAGTCTGGGGGTACCATCTCCTCAGATTGCTTCTGTACCAATTCAAGCTGATCCTAGTCAGTCTGGTGCTGGTGGTGGTAATTACCATGTTGTTCCTCCTCCTAACAATTCAAACCAACCCACCAATTTTCAAACATCAGGAGATGCCAATGAGACTGTAAAACACTTACGCACTCAGTTTGAGGCCTTTAAGCAAAAGGATGGCCTACAAAGACTTGGCATAAAACAACCGTATCCTATAGAATGGAAGGAGGTTTCGTTCCCTCCTAAATACAAGCTTCCAACTATTATACTGTTTGATGGCAGCACTTCTCCAAGTCAGTACATTAATCACTTTGAAGTGATGACTGACCAACTACAGCCAAATAATGCTCTCCTTACTGTAGGATGTGGAAAATTATGACACGCTATCATTTTTCATCCATACGCTTAAAGACAGATGTCAGTTGAAGCCATACGCTCATTCAAAAGCCATACGCTCAGTAAATATTTTATTATTTACTGAAGTGACAGCACAGCATATGTTTAAATGAGGAATGAATCTGACACTTCATCTTTCGTGCAAAGACAGCTGTCACGAGAAAAGTAACCGTCGTATAAGTTTTCGAAGAGTCGGTTTTGTCTTTTACGAGGACAACTCAGCAGCCTTCATAAATGCAAAAGCCATCATTCCTGTCAGTTTTGACAGTCTGTCAGCCGTCAAATCCGCAGTCACGACGCTCGAGAAGATTTTGTCAGTTATGGGAAGATATGGTGTACCAAAGAAGATTGATGATAGCCACGTGGCCACTTCTCCAGTGAGCGTATCAACCTCACATGACTCCTTCTTCACATAGTCAAGTGAGCGTATGGACCTCACATGATTCCTTGCTAAATAAGCGAGCGTATGACCTCACATGACTCCTTGTCCACAAAGTGAGCGTATGGATTTCCTATGGCACTACGCTGTCCAAGTCAGCATATAAACTCTTCTTCAACGAGGCAGCGTATTACAGCAACCATAACCAGGATTACAGTCAACACACGTTCTCACGTGTCCTGTACCAGTTATCCACTTCTCTAGAAGTTATGCAACATGGCATCCAGGCCATCAATCTCTCCTGAACATGCTCCACTACTTTCAACCGCACGCTAATGTATCTCCATCAGAATTCGCCACGCGTCCCTGCAGTTATGCACACGTCAAGTAACTACCTGAGCGTATGCTTAAGGACAGTTATCCTGAACTCTATAAAAAAGAGTTTCTTCACATTCATCAGAGACTACAAGTCATTTTCAGAGAGAACAGAGAGATTGCCAAGTTGCTGTCCAAGTTCTTCGAAGTTCGAGTTTTCTTCATCGCATCGTCCAAGGGATAAAGTAATCGTCTTCTAGATTAGATTCCTACAGTTGTAATTTTCTCAGATACAAAATAAATAAAGTGAATTTATTTATGGAAAACAAATTGGCGACTCTGCTGGGGAAAGCTGTCTCCTCCAATGAGATAGCAACAACTCAATGCGATACTTCGTCGATCGGTTTGACGAAGAAGACGATGGTTGTACAATTCGACCAATCGGCTTATGAAGAAATGCTCAAGGCGAAGGAGGGCCGCACTGCTTCCTCCGCTCTTCCTGTTGCCAAGAAGAAGGGACACTCCGTCTATGTCCCTAAGTCTTCTGCAGCAATTCGAGACGCTTCTGTCACTTCTCATGCTGACAAGAACACGTCTTCAACTTCCATGAAGCACACTTCGGCTTCTCTGAACACGGCAACAGTGGTTTCCCCTAGTCACGCTGAACAAAATTGGTTCTTTAACCAAGTCAATGTGTTCAAAGAAAACCATCTCTGGACATGTCAAAGTCCCTTCTCCTTCTATTCTTACGACAGCAGTCGGCTCTTTAGCCATTGATGACCCTGAGCGTATGGCATTCAAAGGGCAGCGTACGGCAAAGGCAGCGTACAAAAGCCAACATCAGGCAGCGTACGCTGAGCCAAAGCCAGTGTATGCTAATAAAAAGGCAGCGTATGACCAGAAGTCCAAACTGAAGTCAGCGTATGCTAACAAATACAGTCCTTTGACTGTTTCTGAAAATCAGATTGGGGGTTCTCTTCCACAGAACATACAAATGATTCCCCCTCAACTTGCACATCTTGTGCCAACCAAGGAGAAAGACTCTTTAGTCAACTCCTCTACTCCTAAGGTCTTTACCTCTGGAGTTAATTTGACTAGTATTCTTACTAGATCAAACAAAGGAAAACGCCTTTTGGCTAATTCCTCCAAAGATGGATTATTACCGACTCCTAGTCGGAATAATACTCATCTTCCTTCTCTCAAAATTTCTCGATCTGAGAAAGGCAAATTACAAGTATCCAAGACTGATATTAGAGTCAAATCTCCCACGGATCTTCGTAATAAGCTTAATCAGAATCGGTTCGGTTCCACTGAGACAAGTATATTAGACCCTGATGCAGAATATGCCAAGAACTATGTGGCTCAAATTAATCAATCTTTATACACTCAGGAACCAAGAAAACAGAAGAACAAAAGACAAGTTTCTACACAGAAACTATCTTCAAATACTTCCCAATCTGTTCCTACAGATCTCCGAGAATATTTGCAAAATAAACAGAGAATTGACACTCCATCTGGCTATGACATTGCCCATATTCCCATGAAAAGCATGGTTGTGACTTCCAACCTCGGATTGTCATCCAATGTTGTTGTTCACCAAAAAGACAATCTGTTTTCGAACGGATTCAATATGAACCAATGTTGGATGAAGATGAACCTCTTTATGCTTCTGTCAACATGACTTCCAGAAACATTGGGGGTAGCATACGGTCTGATACTATATCAGACTCTGAAGATGGTGTTTATCTCGGCACTCGATCCAGGACCGGAGCCTTGACCAGAGCCTCTTCTTCTTCTCATCCAAGTGGCAATCCGGAGATCACAGAAGACTTCCTTGGAGAGTCTAATTTTCCAGTATTGACTCCTGTAAAAAGCCCTGGAAAAGATACTGATTCACACAGTGATGATTCAGAACAGACTGTTTCATCATCTATTCCTCGAATGATTACCACTTATATGGCAGAAAGTGATCATGAACCTTCGACTAGCAATGAGGCTCATGAACAGAGGATTTCTTCTTTAGAACAACAATTGCGAGCTATGGCAGATACATTGAGTGCTATGCACACTCTAATGCAGGCTCAACAACAGACATCACCACCAGTGGTATTGAATACCCCTGTTGTTCCAAACCCTGAACCCTCTACTATTTCGGGGGTACAATCTAATGTCCCTGTACAAACCACACCAAGTCATTCTGGAGCTGGGGGTGGTACATATGCTAAAGTCTCTCCTCCCAATTACACTCTACAAGCCACAACTCCACAATCTTCGGGAGTTGTATCTGAAAAATTGAAGAATCTCAAAACTCAATTCGAGGCATTCAAATAGAAGGATGGTTTACAAAGGTTAGGCATCAAACAGCCTTATCCGATAGAATGGAAGCAGGTATCGTATCCACCAAAATACAAACCTCCGACCATCTCTTTCTATGATGGGACAACCTCTCCAAGTCAGTTCATTAATCATTTTGAAGTAATGACTGATCAATTGCAACCAAGTGACGCCCTCCTTACTCGGGTGTTCATTGGATGTCTCAAAGGAATGGCTTATGAATGGTATAGAAGTCTCCCTGATGGGTGCATTACCTCATTTGCCGGTTTTAAGCAAATGTTTCTTGAACGATTCTACGAAGGGCTCAATGATATGACCATGTCGGCCCTCATAAGAATCAAACAGAAGAATAATGAGACCACTGAGGAATTCATTGAGAGATTCAGAAGAAAAGCCCTCAAAATGCCTCTTGGAACTCCCGATGCTGTTACGATCGACACTTGCAAGTTGAACCTCTTACCAATTATCAGTATGTGGACAGGGTCCACTCAGTTCCAAGATTGGCCTTCTTTCATTGTCAGTGCCAAGGCTGCCGAGGTCAGTGCTGAGACTTTCAAGGGTCTGGGGGTACAAATGGCTCCCAAAGAATCAAATCAGAGTGCTAGCAATAGTACTCGACCCAATAATCGCAAAAGGAAAGAAGCTCTTGAAGTCAATCTCCAAAACAGTAGTCAAGAGGTAAAGACTACCCAAGCTACTTCAGCTCCAACAAATCAACAACAGAGATCTCCTCGGCCGAAAGAAGAATATTCTTTCGATGATGACGATGTTCAGGGTATCTTTGAATGCTTACTCAAAGGTAATAAGATTCAATTGCCAGAAATTAAAAAGCCTGATGAAGCCAATAAAATAGATCATCCAAAATACTGTCCATATCATAGAATGCTGGGTCATACAATCCGGTCTTGCTATGTATTAAAAGGGAAGATTCAAGAGATGATTAAATCAGGGGCTGTGACATTAACACCCAAAGACAAAACAGTCACAGCAAATGTAATTTCAATGCAGTTCGGTGACTTCCCTCCTTTAATGGTGGAAAGTGGGATTGTTCCTATCCCCAAAGCAACTCTCGAAGTTATAAACATCCCACCAGCACAGAATGACGGACTTGTTCCTGTCACAACTAAGAAGGGAGAAATCATGTGGATTCACCCAGACTTAAAAACAGAGTTTGAGACGTCTTCCGCTTCTCCTCGGAAGATTTCCTCATCTAAAAAGAAGTTCGGGAAGACTAAGTCATGCAATATGACTTCTAGTTTCACACCCGATTTTTATCTAACCTTTACTTTCATCTCAGCAGGAAATTCACTTTCTACGAAGATAAAATCTGTACCTCAAATTGAAGATAGGTACAAACCTGCTTTTCATTTATACAGTTCACAATCTCGTGAATTGATGGCAAAAATGGGTTATGATCTAGCCACTGCCCCAGGTTTGAACTCAGGCAAGGGACTCCGAGCACCTTTGGCCATCACCATGAGACATAATCAATCTCGTGTTGGCCTTGGTTTTTGGAATGAAGCTTTCATCAAACATAAAAGAACCAAGAGCAAAATAAAGAATTGCAGCATGGTTTCCATAGACCTTGAACCAGAATCTGAAGTTGAAGTTCATGCTGGAACTCGCTCAGGAAAAGTATATTTGAAAGATTATGCTGAAGTTCCTGAAGAAATTTCTGACGTTCCTTCGGTTACAGCTTCAACTCCAGTCTCTACTGAAGAACCTTTAAATGTTCCTGTTGAGACAGTTCCTTCTAAACCAACAGCAGCTGACAAAGGCAAACAACAAGTCCGCTTCGACAAACCATTGAAGAAGTCATCTCCTACAGGACTTGAAAAGTCTTATAATTTTGATATATTGGCTCAACTAGCCAATACCCCAGCTAAATTATCAATCTTTGAGCTCTTACGCCTTTCTAAAGAGACTCGAGAAACTTTAAGTGAAGCACTGCTGCAAGCAGAAACCTGCTTAACTCTTCTCAAGAAGTTGGAAACAGGACCTGTTTCTCATTGCCATAATGTATTGGAATTTATTCCAAACATTACTTTTACGCAGGACGATATGCTGCTAGAGGATAATCGACATGATCGTCCTTTATATCATACAGGATATATTGATTCTATGAAGGTTGATCGTTTACTGATTGATCCAGGATCCGCTCTCAGTATTATGCCAAAAGCTATGTTAGATGCATTGAAGATACCTGTGCATAGTCTCTCCAGTACTATCACTACCATCTTGGGATTCAATCAAGGAAAAAGTGAGCCTTTAGGCAAGATTCGCCTTAAATTTCAAATAGGCGATCTTCGTACTAAGGTTACTTTTTACATCATCGACAATCATGGTTGCTCATACAATGCTCTATTGGGGAGACCTTTCTTGCATGAACATAATGTCGTTCCTTCAACCCTTCATCAGTGCTTCAAATATGTTGATGATAATGGAGAGGTTCAAAAAGAAGTGGCAGATCTTTACCCATTCAAAGGAGTCGAAGTTTACTTCAATGACGCTCGTATGTACAAAGATGAATACTCGAAAGTCTTGCAAGCTATGGATAATGAAGATGAGATATCCAAAGTTGACACTTTTGTTATTCCTGTAAAAGGACGTATCACTCCTCCACAGTCTGTTAGATCATCCGAAGAAGGCTCACTGATAATTCCGGTCAGTGGACGTACTACTTCATCATCTGCCCAGGGCTCACTGATAATTCCTGTCAGTGGACGCACTACTGCACCATCTTCCCAAGCTTCACAAAATTCGCTGATCATTCCTGTCAGTGGACTCATCACTCCCCCTCCATCTTCTCAGGCTAGATCAGATACTCTAGTCATTCCAGTCAGTGGACGCATTACTTATCCACCGTCTTCTTCAAGGGAGCTCACCTCTCCTGAGCCTTTTGTTATCGATCTTAATCGAAACAAAAATTCTAACTGTTCTTCTTCCTCCCCCTTTGTCATTAATTTGACTAAGTCTGATAAGGCTCAGCCTTCTGTTGTAAATACAGCATCTAGTATTAATAAAGCATCTCCTTTGCAGTATATTGATGTTTGTGGTTATGTACAAAGTTATTTACAATTGCTAAATAGCTTAGAGCCACTAACTATAGAGGTTGTTCAAGCTCTTCATACAGACGTATCATTAGACTCTATACAGAAATCATACTTTGTGGTCCCCAGTCGAAAGAAGGGAGAAAATCCAATATTTTTCTATAAAGGACCTCAGAATCCTCCTAACTTGGAAGAAGATGACATAAACGATGATACTGGAAGGTTACAACTGCGTCGCTACAGTCAACAATCCAAAAATATCATCAAAAATATGGGTTATGACTTTAGAACCAGTCTCAATAATGGAAAAGGAAGAAGAATGCCTGTTCGAATTCCTCCATTAAAATACGGAAGGACAAAATGTGGTTTAGGTTATATTGCTCCTACTTCTTTTATCAACATAATCCATGAAGAGTCAAAATTCAATAAAGACGAACAATCTGAAGATGAACGATCTGAGTCTTCTGATTCTCTCTCTTGAGATTCTGACACGAGTGTTGGCGATCTTCATCGCTCTATTCTATCCATCAATATGGTCTCTGTTGATGGCCCACAAGAAAATGATGAAGATGAGGATGATTTTGAAATATCACTTGAATCAGAACAATGGGCTCAAAGATTAGATGATCAATGGGAATTCAGGTACGAGCAGAGGGAACCTCCTACCGAAGATAAACTGATCCAAATTGATATTGGTGAAGAAGGTTCCCCTAAACCAATATTCATCAGTGAGAGTCTTTCAGAAATAGATAAGCAAGACATGATCAAGCTTATTCGTGATTATATCGATGTCTTCGCCTGGAGCTACGAGGATATGCCAGGACTAGATCCGAAGATCGCAATGCACAAACTCAATATCATGCCAAATGCTAAACCGGTCAAACAACAACAGCGACGATTTCGTCCAGACATTATGGATGCAATTGAAGCTGAAGTCAACAAGCTTATGGCTTCTAGATTTATTAGAGAGGAACAACATCCTGAATGGGTGGCTAACATTGTTCCTGTCCTTAAAAAGACTGGCAAGATCCGAGTCTGTATAGACTTTCGCGATCTCAATGCAGCTTGTCCTAAAGACGAGTTCCCTCTTCCAATTACTGATGTCATGATCGACAATACATGTGGTTTCGAACGAATGTCATTTATGGATGGGTATTCGGGATACAACCAAATCAAAATGTTTCCAGATGATGAAAAACACACTTCCTTCAAAACACCGATCGGTACATACTGTTATACGGTAATGCCGTTTGGTCTCAAGAATGCAGGAGCAACATATCAGCGAGCAATAAGCTCTATATTTTGCGAACATCTCCGAAAAATAGTCGAATGCTATGTTGATGATATTGCAGTCAAAAGTCGACGAAAGGAGGATCATATCCAAGATTTGAAGACTATCTTTGATTTAATGCGTCAGCATCAACTTAAAATGAACCCTACTAAGTCCTTCCTGGGCGTCTCTAGTGGTAAATTTCTCGGCTTCGTCATTACCGCTAAAGGTATACACGTGGATCCCGAGAAGATCAAAGCCATCCAAGAGATGCGTCCTCCACGCACCTTAAAAGAGCTACGAGGATTTCAAGGAAGAGTTGCTTATATCAGGAGATTCATTTCCAACTTATCAGGACGCTGTAGACCATTCAACAAACTTCTGAAGAAAGGTGTATCTTTCATCTGGAACGAAGAATGTCAAAAAGCATTTGATGACATCAAACAGTACCTCATGAACCCTCCAGTTTTGGTACCTCCCGTCTCGGGAATACCATTTCTTCTATATGTTCGAGCTATGGATCATTCTCTTGGTGCATTACTCGCCCAGAAAAATAAAGATGGTCATGAACAGGCCATTTATTATCTCAGTCGCACAATGACAGGCGCTGAACCGCATTATTCTCCAATCGAGAAAGAATGCCTAGCATTAATGTTTGCTGTTCAGAAAATGCGACATTATATTATCGGTCAAACAATTCATGTCATTTCCAGAGTGAATCCCATCAGGATTATGATGAAGAAACCTGGTATTCTCAACTCCAGACTAGCTAATTGGGGAATCTTGTTAGCCCAATATGACATGCATTATATTTCTCAGAAGTCAGTTAAAGGACAGGCTCTTGCTGATTTTCTAGCAGCTCATGCAGTCCCAGAAGATTCTAAATTATATGATAAGATTCCCGATGAAGTTCTGGATTCAAATCTGGTTTCTGAAGAAGTTCCTACCTGGCGTCTATTCTTTGATGGAGCATCTAGAATAGGTCCTAACGGCGATATTGTCGCCAGAGTTGAAATTGTTCTTGTATCCCCAGAGGGATTAACTATTCAGAGGGCTTATTCTCTGGATCAATCATGTTCAA
The DNA here is from genome assembly GCA_029216955.1 of Iris pallida. Taxonomy (NCBI): domain Eukaryota; kingdom Viridiplantae; phylum Streptophyta; class Magnoliopsida; order Asparagales; family Iridaceae; genus Iris; species Iris pallida. The sequence goes on from JANAVB010007399.1 coordinate 53,216,840, forward strand.
ATAATGTTGCAGAATACAATGCGTTGCTCATTGGTCTTCAACTCGCTAAACATCTGGATGTTCAATATTTAGAAGTTTATGGAGACTCTAAGCTTATCATTAATCAGATCAGAGGAACGTATGAAGTTCGTCATCAAGATTTGATACCTTATCATCGAACAGCACTCTCTATGGCCTCCTCCTTTGAAGGTTTCTTTATTGAACATGTTCGACGAGCCTATAATGCAGAAGCTGATGCTTTGGCTAATCTTGCTGCTGTATTAGCCATACCAATCAGACGTCAGCAAGTGATAGTGGTTTATAACCGAGAACTATTCTGCGTCGAAAATAATCTGGCTTTTGCTTTTCTCCATAATCCAGATGAAGATTCTCTCAACTTTGATGCTGAATTAAAATTTGACAAAGTGTCCTTGTCTTCTTCCGATTCTACTATGGAATATGTCTTTTCCAACAAAATAGACACCGTAACTGAAGACTGGAGACGTCCGTTTCTAGACTTTGTGTTGTATGACATACTTTCTGATAACCCGAGTGAAGCAGCATCTATCCGGCGCCGGTCTCTCAGGTTCTATTATAATCATACTACGAAGACACTATATCGTCGAGCCTATGATGGCCTTCTCCTTCGATGCATCGCTGGTGAAGAAGCACAACAGATAATCCGTGAAGCACATGATGGCGTCTGCGGAGCTCACCAGCCAGGTCCAAAACTTCAAGATCGTATCCGACGTATGGGTTATTATTGGCCCACGATGGTAGCTGATACCATTCAATATGCTCGGAAATGTAAAGCCTGTCAAATTCATGCAGACTTTATCCATCAACCATCAGAGTTCTTACACCCAACAGCGGCATCATGGCCCTTTGAAGCTTGGGGCATGGACGTCATCGGTCCTATCAATCCACCATCATCAAAAGGACATCGGTTTATTCTAGCAATAACTGATTACTTTTCTAAATGGGCTGAAGCAATCCCATTATCTGAAGTCAAGACTTCTAATGTTATCAACTTTGTCAAACATCATGTCATCTATCGATTTGGTGTTCCTCGGCGCATTATCCATGATAATGGACCACAATTCATCAGCCAGAAATTTACTCGATTCTGTGATGATCATCGGATTAATAATCTGGCTTCTACAGCATATAATCCAGCAGCCAATGGACTAGCAGAGGCTTTCAACAAAACAATCATCAAACTCTTGAAAAAGTTCATTTCTTCCAACAAACGTAACTGGAGTGAAAAGCTTGGTGAATGTTTATGGACTTATCGTACCACAGTTCGCAATGCGACCGGATGTACACCTTTCTCTTTGGTATATGGATGTGAAGCTGTTCTTCCCTTAGAGATTCAAATTCCTTCTTTAAGGAAAGCAATCGCTAATGAACTCACTGCAGAGAACAATGATCGTCTTCGACTTCAAGAGTTGGAAGCTCTAGATGAAAAATGATTGTATGCGCAACAAAATATCGAGCTGTATCAAGCCCGAATCTCAAAAGCTTTTAATCGGAAAGTCAAAGTCAGAACATATCAAAAGGGAGAATTGGTCCTTACTGTCAGACGTCCGATGACCATGACACATATGAGCAAAGGCAAATTTGACGCGAAATGGGAAGGCCCATTCGTAGTAAACAAAGTCTTCTCTATTGGAGCATATCAGCTTGCCTCTATGGACGGGAAAGTCACAATGATGCCTATCAATGGCAAATTCTTAAAGAAATATTATGTATAAATAATATTTTTATTACTCCCCGGCAAGTGTAAAATCAAAAATTTATTTCTCTCTACAAAAGCTATTTCGATGTCATTTTCCCCAGTGGAAACTGATATTCTACCATGTATCATTTTCCCAGAGAATTTGATATTTTGTCTTATTAGATTCCCAGTAGATTTAATAAAGATCTTGTATAGAAAATCATGTCCATATCACCGCTGAATTTTCTATCTCAGAAAATGATATCTCGTCCTTTTGATTTCTGAGTCTAAAAGATCAGTGAATAAAGGCAAAATAATATACAGCAGGAAGGATACATCATAAACAAAGTTTCCTTAAACAAAGTTTATTGAAGAAGTACATCATCATGGAAGATCACTAGTATCCCTTTCATACTTGGGACGAGGACCACATACATAATTAGCAAAAGAATTGAATACATCATTTCCTGACCGCATCAAGAACTGACAGGCAGTCAGCCTCATTGCTTCTTCTTCTTCGGTTTCTCCTTGTTCGACCAAGAAATCCAAGATATCTTTCGGCAGCTTGGGAGCAGACGAGCTTTCGCCCGTCTCCTTCTTTTGTGAAGTCGAATGCTCTTTAGCATTTTTATCAACTTTGGAGACGACTTCGCCTTTCTTCGTGTTCTCTTCGGAAGACATTTTTGAATAAAAGAGAATAATGTGTGATCCTTCTACTCAAAGAGATGCTCTATTTATAGGCATATATTTGCCAGGATCGAAGGGACGTATTCTTTTCCGATATTCAGTTCATCCATTCATTTCTCACATTCATCCGACGTTTCACATGTTCATTAATACTTGACGGTTCGTCCGTTCATTTATTACATTCACTCGACAGTTCATCTGTTCTTCATTTCCTGACGGTTCATCCGTTCATAATCTTCTATCAGTTCATTAAGTGGGGATTCGTTATTGATCACGTTTTCATGACCTCTGAATCAATTCCGAATCTACTTACTCATTTGTCATGTTTTGACCTCTGCATAGACATCAATCTATTTTCTTTCGAGTTCCTATATATTATCATGTCCATAATACCTCTGATAATATCATATACTCTAAAACAGAAAAGATGATTTTATTATCTATCATGTCCATAATTCACCCACAAATACAAATCATTGAGCATAGAAGAATTGTCATTTCCATTCCCATTTTCATAAAAAGTCTATTACATTTCTTAGACTTTCCTACAAATCATAATGGAAATCTATTACAAATCTTAGATTTTCATTCTATGTACAACTGAGATCTATTTCTTCTTGGATCTTCTCTGGCAACCTCGTTGTTTGTGGCAATTCCTGGGTGTCCAGCAGGAATCAAACTCTGGTCTTATCTCTCAGACGAGAGGAGAACCACAGAGTATGGCAACACGATGGCGTGTTGCTGCCAATACAGCGCGTGGAGGAACGGCGGCACCTCAAGCAGATAGGAATGTATCCAAACCTTGGGATACAATTCCTAGTTCTGCCGTGAAAAGAACTCTACTACCCGATTTCTCGGGGTAGAGTTGACTCCACCATCCAACTCTCGTGTATAAAGGCTCTTCCTACCATCTGAGGAAGACCCTTCTATCTCACGAAGAGTTCTGAGTTGTCTGATATACGCGTCAAAAGCGTATGAGCTCCCTGATGTAGATGTCAGAAGAACATTGTCCACAGCATCCATATCACCAATGCCAGTTCTGAAGAAGATTTTCAGCCAAAACTCTGCAAGAAACAGTAAAGAAAAATCAGTTAACAGAAACTGGCCAAGCAAAGACAGATGCATTCTGTTCATTTCAGGAAGATGAATTTGTCCTTAGCAAACAAAAATTTCGATGTGTGTATATTGAACTTACCGCTGAGTTTGCTGCTAAGGATTGACAGATCCATGTCTGGTAGCGTGCACAGAGATTTGACATCAGACGACATGGCTTTCCTATTTCATTCTCATAGAAAATTCATTTTCAGAAGAGAGCAAGAAGAATGGGAAGATGAGTTTGCGTGGAGTTCATCCATCTATTTAAAGTATGGAGCATGAACCTATTCTTGGAAAGGATCCGCATGAATAGCGCTCGTAAACGTAGAATGAATGACACGTGTACTTTGGAAACCAGCACAGCCTTGGAAATATTCAAAGAGTGCTTTCCAAAACGTTGGAAGATAGCGTAACTTACGGGCTATTTATTGGTGCACGCTATTCATTGGTATACGTTATTTAACGTAAATCACAATGTTAAAGGACAGCGTAATTTATAGCGTAACATACGCTGATATACGCTATTCAGTGGCATACGCTATCTAGCGTAACTTACAACTTGGAAGACGGCGTATTCTACAGTTATTCATCAGTGCATGTTGGTTTTCAACACAAAATTATACTAAACAGAGAATTCTTGAATATTCATTTTTATTAAAGGCACTGATGGCCTTACAAAACAAAAAAAAAGAGGGAAAGAAAAGGGTGCAACAAAGTCACGCTCTATTTTCCAGAGCGACTAAGCTTGACGCCTAACTCTTCTACGCTTTGGACCCCCATGCGGTGTAACAGAGCAACGAACATTTTGCGCTTCTCTGCGAGGCTCTGCCCATCAGAAGAAGAGGAGCCGTCCAGACCAAAGTAGCCCAAGAAATTCTTGGCTAAATGCATAGGGTCGTCCTTGAGCTCGATGACGACAGGTTCGGGTTCATGGCCCCCAAAAGTGGGGTCACCATGGGAACAGAATCCCAACTTACGTGCTTCTTCTTCAGCAGCTTCCTTTGGAGTCATGGTTGCAAAAGATGAAAGTCAAAAATTGAATTCTCTCGGTTTATATAATAGAGCTTGCTGGCTGTTCATATTCTTCTATTAGATTCAATCAATCTCGAAAAATGAAGAGTCATCATGACATTTAATGAACTCATGCCAGCGTGTCAGGACTCATTCACACTTTCTGTTCAAAGTAATTTCGAACTTTTGAAACTCATAAAGTTCGAAAACTTTGAAGGGGGTCTTGTAGGATGTGGAAAATTATGACACGCTGTCATTTTTCATCCATACGCTTAAAGACAGATGTCAGTTGAAGCCATACGCTCATTCAAAAGCCATACGCTCAGTAAATATTTTATTATTTACTGAAGTGACAGCACAGCATATGTTTAAATGAGGAATGAATCTGACACTTCATCTTTCGTGCAAAGACAGCTGTCACGAGAAAAGTAACCGTCGTATAAGTTTTCGAAGAGTCAGTTTTGTCTTTTACGAGGACAACTCAGCAGCCTTCATAAATGCAAAAGCCATCATTCCTGTCAGTTTTGACAGTCTGTCAGCCATCAAATCCGCAGTCACGACGCTCGAGAAGATTTTGTCAGTTATGGAAAGATATGGTGTACCAAAGAAGATTGATGATAGCCACGTGGCCACTTCTCCAGTGAGCGTATCAACCTCACATGACTCCTTCTTCACATAGTCAAGTGAGCGTATGGACCTCACATGATTCCTTGCTAAATAAGCGAGCGTATGACCTCACATGACTCCTTGTCCACAAAGTGAGCGTATGGATTTCCTATGGCACTACGCTGTCCAAGTCAGCGTATAAACTCTTCTTCAACGAGGCAGCGTATTACAGCAACACACGTTCTCACGTGTCCTGTACCAGTTATCCACTTCTCTAGAAGTTATGCAACGTGGCATCCAGGCCATCAATCTCTCCTGAACATGCTCCACTACTTTCAACCGCACGCTAATGTGTCTCCATCAGAATTTGCCACGCGTCCCTGCAGTTATGCACACGTCAAGTAACTACCTGAGCGTATGCTTAAGGACAGTTATCCTGAACTCTATAAAAAAGAGTTTCTTCACATTCATCAGAGACTACAAGTCATTTTCAGAGAGAACAGAGAGATTGCCAAGTTGCTGTCCAAGTTCTTCGAAGTTCGAGTTTTCTTCATCGCATCGTTCAAGGGATAAAGTAATCGTCTTCTAGATTAGATTCCTACAGTTGTAATTTTCTCAGATACAAAATAAATAAAGTGAATTTATTTATGAAAAACACTTACTAGAGTGTTCGTCGGTTGTTTAGCCGGTGCAGCATACGAATGGTATCGTAGTTTGTCTGATGGCTGTATAACTTCTTTTGTTGGCTTCAAGTAAATATTCTTGTAATGATTTTATAAGGGAGTCAACGACATGACGATGTCTGGCCTTATTAAGATCAAGCAAAGGCACAATGAATCTACAGAGAGTTTCATTAAAAAATTCTGCCGAGAGGCACTTAAAATGCCTTTAGGAACTCCATCTGCTGCAACAATAGACACCTGCAAATCAAATTTGTTGCCTATTATCAGCATGTGGACGGGATCAACACAATTTCAAAATTGGCCTTCTTTTATTATGAATGCCAAAGCGGCAGAGGTCAGTACTGAAAAATTCAAGCAGTTAGGAGTTCAAATGACTCATCCTAACCAAGATGAACATTCTACACCCGATGGTAATAATCGCCAGAATAACCGCAAGGGTAAAGAAACTTTGGCTATCAATCTCAAGGACAAGGAGTCATTAGCTGTTAATGTTGCTCAGACAGCACCCACTCCATCAGCACCACCACAGAAAATACTTCGTCCAAAAGAAGAGTATTCTTTTGATGAAGATGATACTTTGAGCATCTTTGATTGCTTAATTAAAAGTAATGAGCTTCAACTGCTAGAGGCAAAACGGCCAGATGAAGTAGGTAAAACTGATCACCCTAAATATTGTGTTTATAACAGATTTATAGGGCATCCAACCAGAGCATGATATGTGCTTAAAGGCAAAATTCAGGAGATGGTCAACTCTGGAGCGATTACCCTTCAGCAGGATGAGAAGACAGTGACTGTTAATATTGTTTCTGTTCAATTTAGTGACTTTCCACCACAACTTGTGCAAGATGGTGTTGTCTCCATTCCAAGGGCTACTCTCGAGATCATGAATCTTCGACCTCCTCAAAATGAGGGTCTTGTTCCACTATCAACTGACAGATGAGAGATTATGTAGATTCATCCAGATATGGTAGAAGATTTTGAAGTATCTTTCTCTTCCAAGCAAAAGAAGCAGTCCAAAACTAAATCTAAGAGCTGCAACATGGTATCCTTTGAACCCGTAGCGGAAGAAGAAATTCTAATTGGCACTAGATCAGGGAAACCTTATCTTCGAGAATATCCTGAAACTCAAGAGAATTCAGCCCCATCTCCTGATGCACTTCCTACATCATCTTCTCCTGTTGAGAATATACCATCTACATCCTCGCCGGTAGTAGAACCAACTCTCCTAAACCAACATCAGCAGACAAGGGAAAACAACCTGTCCATTTTGACAAAGCATTAAAGAAGTCATCATCTTTTGGACTTGAAAAGCTATATAATTTTGATATATTGGCTCAAGTAGCCAAAACACCAGCAAGATTGTCAATCTTTGAACTCTTATGTCTCTCAAAAGAAACTCGAGAGATGTTAAGTGAAGCTTTGATGCTGGCTGATGCTTGTTTTACTCTTCTCAAGAAGCCTGAAAATGAGCTGGTCAGTTGTGCACATTATCATAGTGTATTTGAATTAATGCCTAACATTACTTTTACATAAGATGACATGTTATTATAAGACAATCATCATGATTGTCCTCACTATTTCACGGGGTATGTGGACACCATAAAGGTTGATCGTATTCTGATCGACCCAGGGTCTGCTCTTAGTATTATGCTGAAGTCTTTGCTGGATGCTTTGAAGATCCCAGTGCATAATCTTTCTACAGCTATCACTACCATCTTGGGGTTCAATCAAGGAAGAAGTGAACCTTTGGGAAAGATACGCCTGAAACTACAAATTGACAATCTTCATACAAAGGTGAGTTTTTATGTAATTGACAATCACGGCTCATATAATGCTTTGTTAGGAAGGCCATTCCTCCATGAACATAATATTGTACCTTCTATTCTCCACCAATGTTTCAAATATGTGGATGGTAATGGAGAAGTCCAAAAAGAGGTTGCAGATCTGAATCCTTTCAAAAGGGTTGAAGCATACTGCAATGACTCTTGTATGTACAAAGAGGAATTCATGAAAGTGGTACTGGCAATGGACATAGATGAAGAACAGAAATGTGTACCAAATGATACTCTGGTGATCCCTGTTAAAGAGCGTATTTTCTGTCCTCAGTCTTCCAAACCACTGACCATCTATCTTTCTTTCCATGAGAAGCAACTTCCTAGTGATAATCAGGAACAAAGGGAGCTCACCTCTTCTGAGTCGCTTGTAATCAACCTTCGTCGTAAAAAGCTTCCTCCTCCTTCTCGCTCTTCTTTTCCCCTTCTGGTTATCAATCTGACTAAGCCTGTTAAGGCTAAAAGTCCTGTTGTAAATGATGGTATAAAAATCAATAAAGCATCTCCTTTGCAGTATATTGATGTCTCTTACTATACTCAATGTTACTTGGACATGCTAGATAGCTTTAAACCACTTACAATAGGAGTCATATCATCTCTGCAAATGTGGTATCATTGGATTCAATACAAGAATCGTACTTCTTAGTACCGTCTCGAAACAAAGATGAAAGGCCTATACTTTTTAATAAAAGAGACGAACAAAAAATCATGCTCTATAATGATAAAAGAGATGATATAGGAAGATTAAAATTACGTCGTTAAAGTCCATAATTTAAAGCAATCATCCGTAAAATGGGCTATGATTTCAGAACATGCCTCAAGAGCGGTAAAGGAAGGCGAACTCCTATTCGTACATCCATTCCAAAAAGAAAATCACAATAATACTACAGTAAAACGAAGCGGGGATTAGGTTATGCATCACCACTTCCAACTCCAGAACCTTCCGAATCTGATGAAGAAGAATGATCTAACTCTTCTAATTCTATCTCATGGGATTCTGATACCAGCATTGGTCATGTTCATCGGGTGATAGTATCTTCTAACATGGTGTCTGCCGAATTCTCAGAAGATGATGAAAATGACATGGAAGAAGCTCCTGCATGGACCCTTGGGGACAAAGAATGGACAATCTGTGGGAATTTTATTTTGAACAACGAGAGCCACCTACTGAGGATCAACTAGTCTAAATCGATATTGGAGAGAAGGGCGTATCACGACCAATCTTCATTAGCAAAAATCTTCCAGAGGATGATAAACAAGAATTAAATCACCTTATTCGTGAATATATTGATGTCTTCGCCTGGAGTTATAAAGATATGCCGGGATTAGATACTCAAGTCGTAACTCATAAACTTAATATCTTGCCAAATGTTAAGCCAGTCAAACAATAGCAATGGCGATTCAAGCCTGAAATGATGGATGTAATTGATGATGAAGTCAAAAAGCTTATAGCTTGCAGTTTTATCAGAGAAGAACAGCATCCTGACTGGGTAGCCAACGTTGTACCAATTTTGAAGAAGATCGAAAAGATTCGGATTTGCATAGACTTTCGGGATCTCAATGATGCTTGCCCTAAAGACGAATTCCCTCTCCCAATTGCTGATGTCATGATCGATAATACATGTGGATTCGAACGAATCTCTTTCATGGATGGGTTTTTTTGGATATAATCAAATCCGGATGAATCCTGAAGATGAAAACATACTTCATTCCGCACTCCTCGTGGAGAATACTGTTATACAGTCATGTCATTTGGTCTTAAGAACGCAGGTGCAACCTACCAGCGGGCTACGAGTACTATCTTTCGAGATCATTTGTGGAAGACTGTCGAATGCTATGTTGACGATATTGCTGTCAAAAGTCGTCTAAAGGAAGATCACATTCAAGATTTAAGAATTATTTTTAATCTAATGCGCCAGCATCAACTCAAAATGAACCCCACCAAGTCTTTCTTGGGTGTCTCTAGTGGCAAATTTCTTGGATTCGTCATTACCTCTAAGGGTATACACGTTGATCCCGAGAAGATCAAAGTCATTCAAGAGATACGTCCTCCACGCAACCTAAAAGAGCAACGAGGATTCTAAGGTTGACTTGCGTACATCAGACGGTTCATTTCAAATTTATCTGGACGTTGAAGACCATTTACTCAGTTGATAAAGAAAGATGTATCTTTCGTTTGGACGGAAGAATGTCAACGAGCATTTGATGACATAAAATAGTATTTAATGAGTCCACCGGTTCTTGTACCACCGATCTCAGGAATACCGTTCTTGATGTATGTCCTGGCAATGGACCATTCATTGGGAGCGTTGCTAGCTCAGAAGAATAAGGAAGGTTATGAACAAGCCATCTACTACCTTAGCCGAACGATGATTGGAGCTGAACATCGTTATAGTCCGGTAGAGAAGGAATGTTTAGCCTTAATGTTTGCCGTTCAGAAGACAAGATATTACATCATAGGCCAAACTATTCATGTTATATCCCGAGCCAATCCTTTTTGGGTCTTAATGAAGAAGCCAAGTACACTCAATTCTAGGCTTGCTACATGGGCCATATTATTAGCACAATATGATATGGTGTATGTTCCTCAAAATTCTGTGAAAGGTCAAGCACTTGTTAATTTCTTAGTAGCTCATCCTATCCCTGAAACATCTAAACTCTATGACGAGATTCCAAACGAAATATTGGAATCAAATATGATCTCAGAAGAATTTTCTACTTGGCGTTTATTCTTTGACGGAGCATCTAGAATTGGACCTGGAGGCACGTTGGTTTTTGGAGTCGGAATTGTTCTTGTTTCACCGGATGGATTAGCTATTCAGAGAGCTTATTCCTTAGATGAGTCTTGCTCCAACAATGTAGCAGAATACAATACTTTGCTCATTGGACTCCAATTAGACAAATAACTAGATATTGAATATCTTGAAGTATATGGTGATTCTAAACTGATTATTAATCAGGTTAGAGGCATATATGAAGTCCGATATCAAGATCTGGTACCATACCATGAAACAGCAATCAGAATAGCTTTCTCGTTCAAAGGATTCTTTATCGAACATGTACGTCACGTATGCAATACAGAAGCTGATGCCTTAGCTAACCTAGCTGCGGTATTGGCAGTTCCAGTTAAAAGACAACAAATGGTTGTCGTATCTAATAGAGAACTATTTTGTATCAAAAACAACCATAATATTGAATTCAGCAATTCAACTGAAGTTAATGTCATTAGCGAGGACTGGAGGTTCATCTTTCATTAATTTTACAGTACATGACATACTGCCAGAAGATCCTAAGGAAGCTACAAGTATTCGTCGCCGATCACTTCGATTCTATTATAATCATACTACTAAAACTCTCTATCGAAGAACTTTTGATGGATTACTTTTGAGATGTCTTGCTGGTGATGAAGAAAAACAGATATTACGTGAAGCTCATGATGGCGTTTGTGGAGCACATCATCCTGGTCCTAAATTATAGGATTGTATCCGACGTATGGGCTATTACTGGCCCTCTATGGTATCAGATACCATTGACTATGCAAGGAAATGCCGAGCATGTCAGATTCATGCAGATTTCATTCACCAACCGTCGGAGTTTCTTCATCCGACTGCTGCCTCATGGCCCTTTGAAGCTTGGGGCATGGATATAATTGGTCCCATCAATGCTCCTTTATCTAAAGGACATCGGTTCATCCTGGCTATAATCGATTATTTCTCTAAATGGGCTAAAGCTATACCTCTGGCTGAAATAAAAACTAGTAGTGTCATCAACTTCATCAAACATCAGGTGATATACAGATTTCGTGTACCTCGTCGAATTATCCGTGATAATGGGCCACAATTTGTCAGTCAGAAGTTTATTAGGTTCTGTGATGACAACAGAATCAATAATGTTGCTTCTACGGCCTATAATTCTGCAGCTAACGGGTTAGCCGAAGCATTCAACAAAACTATTATCAAGCTCCTTAAAAAGTTTGTTTCTATTAACAAACGTAATTGGAGTGAGAAACTTGGGGAATGTCTATGGGCTTATCACACTACAGTCCGTAATCCCACAGGTTGCACACCTTTTTCTCTAGTATATGGATGTGAAGCTGTCTTACCATTGGAAATTCGAATTCCTTCATTGAGAATCGCTATTGCTAATGAACTTACTATAGAAAATAATGATCGTCTTCAGCTTCAAAAATTGGAGGCGCTCGACGAGAAAAGGCTACTGGCTCAACAACATATCGAACTTTATCAAGCCCAGATTTTAAAAGCTTTCAATCGCAAAGTTAGAGTGCAAACATTTAGGAAGGCGAGCTAGTTCTTACAGTCAGACGTCCTATGACTATGACTCATATGAGCAAAGGCAAGTTCGAGGGAAAATAAAAAGGGCCGTTTGTGGTAAATAAGGTTTTCTCAAATGGAGCCTATCAATTAACAGATATGGATGGCAGAGTTGCTATGGTGCCTATCAATGACAAGTTTCTCAAAAAATATTAAGTATAAAAGCAAAATATACTTCATTTCAGAGAAATAATGTAAATAAAGTTCATTATATTCAAAAGCAGAATGGAATTACATAATATTAAGGACGGAGAGGAGGCCCCGATCCTTCATGATTAAATACATAGTTTGCCAACAGTTCAAACATCTTATTGTCTGAACGCACCAGAAATTCACAAGCGGCCATCCTTAATGCCTCTTCTTCGGCAGTCTTCACAGGCTTCACTAGCTTGGCAATCAAGTCCTGTCCTAGTGCAGGAGCAGTTGAGCCTTCACCCCTTTCTTTCTGAGGAGGCTTCGGAGGCTCAGCAGGAGGCGTATCGGTCTTTCCTTCGATCTTCGGAGTGAACAAATCTTTGGAAGATATTTTGTACAGAAAGAAAAGAAATTGACGATATCTACGAAAGTTTTGCTCTATTTATAGACAGAATGACTAGATAGTTGGTTTCGAGAACTGATGTGACTTTCTGAAAGAAGTCCAACGGTTCATTTATTTATAACTGTTCATTCATTTATTCTCTTCCTCGAGAATTGAGACAACTGTTCGTTCATTCAGCATCTTTTCCTCGAAAATCGAAGTGACTGTTCATTCATTTACTTTTTTGACTTATCATTCATTTGGTATTGATTATCTCTTATCTTAAGTAATATGTATTCGCGTCCTCCATACCTCTGAATTCTGATTATTTACATCAACAACTTGTCACATCCACATTTCTCCTGGATTCTATTCTCCATATCATCACATCAAAATCAAAATCATAAAGAAGAGAAATTTATTCTTTATTCCTTCTTTAAAAATATAGATACATCTTAATGGAAATCTACTACATCCCGAATTTTTATTCTAAATATAACAAATAAAGGTCTATTACATCTTTGGATCTTCTTATTAATACTTGTTCCTTGTTATCTCATCTTGAAGCAACGAGCAAGGCAACGGAATCAACTCTTGTCTTCTCTCTCAGAAAGACGAGAGGAGAACCCCAGAGTACAGCAGCTCAAAGATAAGCTGCTGTCAATACAACTGGTGGAGAAGAGACGGCCCGTCATGAGAACTAGGAATGAGATCACCCTTGTGATCCGTTTCCTAATTCTGTCTCTCCACCATCCAACTCTCATGTACAAAGGCTCTTCCTACCATCTGAGGAAGACCCTTCTAGAACATAGAGAGTCCTGAGCTATCTGATCTGAGTGTCAGAATCATATGAGCTGTCTGATGTGGGTGTCAGAAGAATGTTCTTCATAGCATCCAGGTCACCGATGCCAGTTTTAAAGAAGCTTGCCAACCAAACTTCTGTAAATATTAACAAAGAAGAAAAAATTAGTAAAATCTATCAAAACTGCGCGCCTATTCTCAGAACAAACAGGCGCATATCAACAGTGCACGTATCTGATCGAAGTCAGGCACTAAATTTCATTGCGCGCCTATTCTCAGAACAAACAGGCGCATATCAACAGTGCGCGCCTCTGATCGAAGTCAGGCACTGGATTACACTGTGCGCCTATTCTCAGAATAAACCGGCGAATATCAACAGTGCGCGCCTGTGATCGAAGTCAGGCACTGGACCGCAGTGTGCGCTTCTTCTCAGAATTTCAGGCGCGCATCTACAACATGCGCTTTATTTCTATAAGTCAGCACCTATCTTCAAGACTATCTTAGTAAAAAGTGGCGCAAAGTAAACACAACTCATGAATGACGCTCGTGAATGGAAACCACTGGTTCTTTGTTGGGACTTACCATTAAAATCAATGGCGTGTGTGCTGAAGAACGTCAATAATATAGAGCACAGCAAACCAACATCCGAAGGTACGACATGCAAAAGAATAGCATCAGGTTGAAGTGGCAAGTGAACTTGTGGGTGTTGAATTTTTGCTGTTCAGTGGGACCTTGTGAGAAATTATCTTTTAATAAAATGAGAAAGCCTGAATGTCTCTTTTCTTCCGTTTTGGCTATCCTTTAAAAAAGCGTTAAAGATGTGAACAATACGTTGTTCTAGGAGTTTATTTCGGGAAAGAACTAAACAATAGGCTTATGAACCACATGATGACTGCCATGTGTCTCTCAAAGAAATAGTAAGCATTAAATTAGTCAAAGGAGCACATTTACATCCGCCACTTGAAATCACAGCCATGCAATAAAGATGTCAGAAATTATAAATTTCATTTCACAAAGAGGGGTAGACCCCTACAGACAAGTAGGAAAGGACATGAAAAGAAAATAAAAAGTTGGCATGCTT